>PVIW01008082.1:0-64868 GCA_004026585.1 Noctilio leporinus | reverse complement strand
GACAGCAACATGCAAAAAGATAAAACTAGACCACCAACTTACACCATACACCAAAATAAACTCAAGATGGATAAAGGATTTAAACATAAGCAGTGCCACCATAAAGGTCCTGGAGAAAAATATAGGCAGTAAACTTTTGGATATCCTATGCAAAAATATGTTTACTGATACTTCACCAAGGGCAAAGGAAATAAAAGAATGGATCAACAAATAGGACTACATCAAATTGAAAAGTTTCTGTTCAGCTAAAGAAAATATCAGCAAAATTCAAAGGGAACCAACTGTATGGGAAAACATAATTGCCAATGATACCTCAGACAAGGGTCTGATCTCCAAAATATATAAAGAACTATTGCGACTCAACACCAGAGAGACAGACAGCCCAATTAAAAATGGGCAAAGGACCTGAACAGACAACTCACTGACGTAGATAGACAAAGAGCCCATAGGCATATGAAAGAATGCTCAACATCACTAGTCATCAGAGAGATGCAAATTAAAACCGTAATAAGATACCACCTCACACCTGTCAGAATGGCAATCATCAGCAAATCAACAAACAACAAGTGTTGTTGAGGATGTGGGGCAAAGGGAACCCTTGTACACTGTTGGTGGGAATGTAGGCTGGTGCAGCCACTGTGGAAAACAATATGGGGTTTCCCTAAAAACCTGAAAATGGAACTGCCTTTTGATCCAGCAATTCCACTTCTTGGACTCTACCCAATTCATAAGAACCTATGCACACCTATGTTCATAGGGGCACTATTTATAATAGCCAAGTGCTGGAAACAGCCTAAGTGCCCATCAGTGTATGATTGGATCAAAAAACTTTGGTACATTTACACAATGGAATTCTATATAGCAGGAAAAATGAAGGAACTTGTACCCTTTGCAACAACATGGATGGAACTGGAGAGTATTATGCTTAGTGAAATAAGCCAGTCAGTGAAGGACAAATATCATATGATCTCACCCATTACAGGACAATAATGAACAAAACTAACAATAAGCAAAGCAGAACCAAGTATATAAATACAAGGAATAGGCCTTCATTGGTTAGGGGGAAAGGGGTTGGGGGGAGTGGGGAGGCAGAGGCAAGAAAGGGGAGCAACTTAGACAAGAACCTAGTATGGGGGAACCATGGACATGGACAACAGGTGGGATTGACTTTGGGGGGAATGGGTGGGTGGGGAGGGGGACAGAGGGGAGCACAAAGGGGATGGATGTAATAAAACAACAATAATATATATATAAAGAACTAATGTGACTCAACACCAGGGAGACAGACAGCCCGATTAAGAAATGGGCAAAGGACCTGAACAGACAACTCACTGACGTAGATAGACAAAGAGCCCATAGGCATATGAAAGAATGCTCAACATCACTAGTCATCAGAGAGATGCAATTTAAAACTACAATAAGATACCACCTCACACCTGTCAGAATGGCAATCATCAACAAATCAACAAACAACAAGTGTTGGTGAGGATGCGGGGCAAAGGGAACCCTCACACACTGTTGGTGGGAATGTAGGCTGTTGCAGCCACTGTGGAAAACAGTGTGGGGTTTCCCTAAAAAGCTAAAAATGAAACTGCCTTTTGATCCAGTAATACCACTACTTGTACTATACCCAAAGAACCCTGAAACACCAATTCATAAGATCCTATATACACCTATGTTCATAGCAGCACTATTTACAATAGCCAAGTGCCAGAAACAGTCTAAGTGCCCATCGGTGGATGATTGGATCAAAAAAACTTTGGTACATTTACATAATGGAATACTATACAGCAGAAATAAATAAGGAACTGGTAACCTTTGAAACAACATGGACGGCACTAAAGAGTATTATGCTTAGTGAAATAAGCCAGTCAATGAAGGACAAATATCATATGATATCACCCATTACAGGATAATAATGAACAAAAGTAACAACAAGCGAAACAGAGCCAAATATATGAATACAGTGAATAGGCCTTCAGTGGTCAGGCGGAAGGGGGTTGGGGGCAGAGGGGAGGAAGAGGCAAGGAAGGGGAGCAGTTTAGACAAGAACCTAGTATAAAGAAACCATGGACATGGACAACAGGTGGGATTGACTTTGGGGGGAATGAGTGTGAGGGGAGGGATCAGAGGGGAGCAAAAAGAGGATGGATGTAATACAACAACAATAAAATTTTAAAAATTGCTAAATAAAATGAATTTGTTTTTTGAGTCATATCATCCCCACTCCAATAACAGAACTCAATTTTATTTTAAGCCACTGGAACTACAACTTATTCTTTTTGTAATTTTCCATCTTATATAGTAGATTTATTTATTTATTTGGGATGTGCACAGGTCTTACTTCTTTCAATACCCTCTGCTTTTCCTCTATATGTGTTTTGCAAGTTGAAACCTTCAGAAATAATGGTATTGCAGTGTTCAGCCAGTCCCCAGAGTAGAAATTTTTATGTCTACTAAGTTGAGGTAAAAAATAAAAATCCCTAGGTTTTAAAATTGTTTTGTAGAATAGTATTGTAGTTATTTTTTAAACTTGAGGTTGACTTCCTATGTGGTCCTAAACTAACCCCTGAACTATTTAAGAGTTTGTTGAGGTAGAGATTAGGTATGTTCACATTTCAATAATAAAGTTTACTATAGCATTCATTCCTTTTCCCAAGTATCCCCAATTTGGGGGCCTTCATAACTGGAAATGTATATTTCCATGATTTAGTTGAAGGGAATCTCATCTAATTTACATGGTATAATGAGAATATATTTTGTCTATGTTCACTAATCATATAGTTTAGCAGTTTGCATCTTCCCTCCAAATTGGTCTTCATTCTCAGCATCTTTTCTAAACTAAAGATTGACTGATTTCACAACACACCAATGACCAGTTGGTTGCTATTTAAACCATAAATTGCTAATAAAACCTATATATTACACACCCACAAATAAGCACATATTTTATAACAGTGAATAAGAAAGATAGCATGTCTTCTATGTAATATACATCTACATTTTCTTACTTTTTTTCTTCTTCCTTAACTGCATTCGATTTTTCTGAGTTATTGCAAGTAACCTGATTTTCCCATATTGTGGAATGATTCTAAGAAAACTTAACCTGCAGTAATGCAGATACAAGTAATATACAAAATTGTACCTTATTTAGTAAAATCTATAACAAGATCACTTTAAAGCATTCATAAGTTAAAATTGGTTATTATCCATTCAGCCGCCCTATACCTTTTGATTGGTCCATTTAATCCATTTACCTTTGTACCTGTGTTTCTGTCTGTCTCTCTGTTTCTTCATCTTCTTAAAGCAGACCCTTCAGCATCTCTTGCAATGCTGGTTTGGTGGAGATGTATTCTTTTAGACCTCTTTTGTCTGGGAAGCTCCTTGTTTCACCTTCCATTTTGAATGACAGCCTTGCTGAATAGAGTATTCTTGGTTTCAGGCCTTTGTTTTTAATTGCTTGAAATATTTTTTGCCATTCCCTTCTGGCTTGTTGTGTTTCTGTTGAGAAATCAGCTGAAACCTTGTGGGAACCCTCTTGTATGTTATTAGCTGTTTCTCTTTTGCTGCTTTTAGGATTCTCTCCCTGTCTTTGAAAGTTGCCATTTTCATGATGATGTGTCTTGGAGTGGACCTGTTTGGGTTCATCTTCCTTGGGACCCTCTGTGTTTCCTGAGTTTGCACGACCTTTTCTCTCCTCAAGTTAGGGAAGTTTTCTGTCATTACTTTTTCAAACAGGTTTTCTATCCCTTGCTCCTCCTCTTCTCCTTCTGGTATCCCTATGATATGAATGTTACTGTGTTTCATGTTGTCCTGCAGCTCTCTTAAAACCGCTTCATTCTTTTTCAGTCTTTTTTCCTTTTTTGCATTGCCTAGAAATTTTTTTCTACATTGACCTGCAACTCGATGATCTGATCCTCTGCTTCCTCTAGCCTGCTTTTGATTCCTTTTACTGTGTTCTTGAATTAGAAATGGTATTCTTCATTTCCTGCTGGCTTTTTTTTTTTTTTTTTAAGATTTTATTTCATTATTTTTTAGAAAGAGGGGAAGGGAGAGAGGCAGAGAGGGAGAGAGGCATCAATGTATGGTTGCCATTCACCTGCCTCCAGCCACAGACCTGACTGGAGACCTGGTTTGCAACCTGGTTATGTGCCCTGGCTGGGGAATCGAACCTACAACTTTTGGGTTCGTAGGCCAGCGCCTTAACCACTGTGCTACCAGCCAGGGCCTCCTGCTGGCTCTTATTGATGGTGTCTACCTCCTTTTTAATGCTGATGTAGTTCTCAGTAAGTTTCTTGTAGCTTCCCTGGAGTTCTTTGTAGTTTTCCTGCAGTTTTTTTTTTTTTTTTTTAGTTCCCTTGGAGTTGTTTGTAGTTTTCTTTGAACTTGCTGAGCTCATTGAGCTTCTCTATCATCATTATTTTGAATTCCATGTCTGAGAGTGTGCTTGCCTCTATATCATTTTGCACTCTTCTTGGGGTTCCCTCCTTTCCATTTGCTGAGGATTGATTTCTTTGTCTCCCCATATTAGGTGGCTGTTCTGCTTCTTAGATTGGTCTGCTTTGACTTACTATCTCCGTGGTGTGACCTTCTGTGGTATAGAGGTGCACTTTTTTTTTACTTCCTGGATCTGTGCTTGGTGACATCAGCTTGCATCCCAACCTGGGCCCAGTCATCCAGTTGGAGGCTACCAGAGATCCACTGTCTTTGTCTCCTTTAGTTGTTAATCAAATCAGTCTGTGATCAGTGGTCAGTTTTAGGCACCTCTGGGCAGGGGAGATGAATTCAGTTGTTAATCCAATCAACCTGTGATCTGATGTCAGGTTTAGGCACTGCTGGATGGGGCAGATTAATTCCTATGGGTGGGGCTGTGGCTTCCCCTCAGTCTCCCACCCTTTGGAAAAGAGAGGTCTGCTGGCTGTATGGGAGATGGGTCAGCACTGGACTCACGGGCTGCTCCCTCAGCTCTCCCCCTAAAGCCACTGACCCAAACTTTACCCAAGTTTCTCTAGCCCACTGTGCCCTCCCTCTACTGGATCCCAGGGTAAATGGGTGCCTCTCTGTAGTTTCATGCATGGTCTCTTTAAAATCTCAGTCTCTCTATCAAGCTGGCTAAACTTGGCAGCTTTTTGCTTTTCACAGCTGGGTGCTCTTTTACTCTTAGCTTTGTTGCTGTAGGCTGGGAAGCCCAGTTGGGGGTTTAGATCCCACCCTTCTCAGGTGGAATCCCCAGCTGCTGAGATGGTTCTCTGTCCATTCAATTGCCACCCATGGGAGCCCCACCAGTCTCTAGCATCTTCGTACTTCCTACCCATCATGTTATGATGAATTGGCTCTTCTGTTCTGTCTGTAGGAATAAGGCTTCTCTCCAGTTGGTGTTCTGTTGGTTATTCTGGATGATTTATCCCCAATTAATTTGTAATTCCTGTTTGGTGTTGGGAGGAGATTGGTGTAGCTCCACTTCTCTGCCATCTTGGTTCTCCTCTAATCCTCTAGTTTCCTTTCATCAGAGGATGTCTATATTTCATTTCCATTCCTAATGGATATTTTTGCTGGATGTAAAATTCTTTTAGCATTTGAAAAATGAATGCTGTTACAATTCCTTTTGGCTTCCATGATTTCTAATGACAAATTTGCCATAATTTGAATTATAGAATATGTTGACTTTCTATGTCTGCTTTTAAGACTTTGCCTTTAGTGTTTAGAATTTTTATTATAATGAATTTAGATGTGGACTTCTTTGAGTTTAACTTGTTTGGGATTCACAAATTTCTTGAATCTGTATACTTATGTCTTGTAAAATTTTTGAAGTTGTCAGCCACAATTTCTTCAAATTTTTGCACTCATCCTCCTGTCCCTAGGTATTCTAATGACACAAATGTTAGTTGTTTTTTTTTAATTGTCCCACAGTTTCTGTACTTCTGTTAATTTTTAAAACATTTTTCTTTCATTTGTTTAGATTGGCCAATTTCTATTGATCTCTTAAAGTTCACACACTCATTTCTCTGTCATCTCCATTTTGCTATTGAGTCCAATAACTTTTGTATTTTTTATTGCATTTTTCTATTACAAAATTTTCATTTATTCTTATTTTGTTTTCTACTGCCTTCCTGAGTGTTTTAATCTTTTATTAATTTCATGAGTTTTTTCTCTTATTTGTTGGAACATTTTTATAATAATAGTTTTAACATCATTATTACATCATTATTAGCTCATCTGTGTTATCTCAGCATCGATATCTATTCATTGTCTTTTCATGCAAATAGAGATTTTTTGGTATTTTTTATGCCAGTTATTTTGTATTGGATTCCAGACATTTTGAGTATTATGTCTCTTTTTCTTGTTTAATTTATCTGAAGATGCAGTCGATCTCTAGATAGCTGAAACTAACTTGGAAAATAACAATCAGAGGCCTTTCATTACTTCATTTATTCACCTGCAATAAAGCTGCAGTAATCAAGATGCTGTGGTATTGGTATAAGGATAGATAAATCATTGGTGCAAAGTAGAATACATGAATAGACCCACATATATTGGTTAGTTGATTTTTAGCAAAGGTACTAAGGTGAATCAGTGGGAAAGGGATAATCTTTTCAACAACATGGACTGTGTTCTGGAATGACTGGCCATCCATGAGGAAAAAGTAAACTTCGACCCTCTTCTCAAATTACAAACAAAAGTGAGTTAAAATGGATTGTAGTAAGAGCTAAACTGTAACTTCTGAAAGAAATCATAGGAGAAAACCTATATGATCTTAGGCTACACAAAGATTTAGTCACATGTATTAATAAAAAGTATAAACCAAAGATAAAATAATGATCAATTGTATTTCATCAAAATTAAAAACTCTTTAAAAGACAGCATTTTGACATTTTAAAAATGAAAAGATGAGCCACTGATTAGGGAAATATATACATACATATACAGAGTGCATGTGATAAATTGGCAAAATTTTAGTAAAATACACAACATACCACAAAAGTGTTGTTTTGAAATAAATTTACTCTTATATGTAAATACATAAACATAGTCATTATTTTTATAATTGTTCAAAAAAGTCTCCGTTTGCTGCAATAATGGATTCAATTTGACTTTAAATCTTGAGCATGCTTTCATTAACTTTCTTTATCCATGGACATTATCGTGTTTTCAGTCTTAGCTTTCACAGCCTCTTTACTGGAATGAGGTTGCTTATTAACCTCTCTTTCACAAATGCTGCATAATAATAGTCTAAAGGATTTGCATTTGGTGAACTAGTCTGCCAGATTTCCTTTGACCTGAATTCAGGAACATTGACACTGAAAAATTCTTGCACCTTTTTGACGTTATGTGCTGGTGAACCATCTTATTGGAAGATAAAGTGATGTCCATTTGTGACTTGCTTCATCCATGGTACAACTACTTCTCTCAAAATGTCAAGGTAAATATCAGCAGTCACCTTCAAGCCTTGTGGAAACTAATGTCCAGTCATGATACCTCCTTCATTGCTGACAACACCTAATACCATCACTGTAGCAAGAAATTTAATTTTTATGACAATTGGGGCTTCATTAAAATTCTCACAGAGCCACCTGTTGTTTCCTCTATTGACTATTTGGTCCTGTTGAGAATTATTTTCATCAGAGAAGAAAATCAGAGGGTTTTTTTCTTTGGGATGTTTCAATTTTGTTAGCAGTTTCCTTGCTTTTTCAAAGTGCCTTTCTTTTGTCTGTTGTGTCAGAAACTGGCCTCTTCTAAGAACATACTATCTGTATCTGATATCTTCAGCAACAATCTTGCAAACAGTCACATCTGACATCTGCAGTTCTCTTGCTATGGAGTGCATTGACTTTCCTGGATCTTCATTGATGATCTCCTGGATTCTGTGTACAATATCTGGACTTGTGTGATACTTGCACACCTTATGCGTTTTCCCTGTTGGTGTGGCGACATCAGGATCAGCATCAGACATCTTCTTCACATTGTCAACTGTACATAAAGGGATATTTTTGAAGTCCTCAAGTTCCTTAGCAGTTGGCCCTGTATGCAGTTCAGAAACTATGGCTGCTCTAACATCATATTCCTTCAACATGATGATTGCTCTCAGAATTTAATACTTTATATCTGAAACAATGATGTTAAATCATAACCTTAAAAGCCTAGTTTTTCAAAATTAATAAGAAGCATGTGAAATAGAGATGCAGTTATTGCCAATTGATTGCATGCACCCTATACTTACAATGCACATATCTAACAAAGGGCTTGTATTGAGAATATATAGTTTCCTACCAATTCATGAGAACCTATGTACCCCTATGTTCAAAGCAGCACTATTTACAATAGCCAATTGCTAGAAACAGCCTAAGTGCCCATCAGGGGATGATTGGGTCAAAAAACTTTGGTACATTTACACAATGGAATACTACACAGCAGAAAGAAAGAAGGAACTTCTAACCTTTGCGACAACATGGATGGAACTAGAAAGTGTTATGCTTAGTGATGTAAGTCAGTCAGTAAAAGACAAATACCATATGATCTCACCCATTTCAGGACAATAATGAACAAAATAAACAACAAGCAAAACAGAACCAGATACATGAATACAATGAACAGGCTCTTCAGTGGGCAGGGGGAAGGAGGTAGGAGGAGGCAAAGAAGGGGAGCAGTTTAGATAAGGACCTATATGGAAGAATCATGGACATGGACAACAAGTGGGATTGACTTTGGGGGGAGTGGGTGGGTGGGGAAGGGGACAGAGGGGAATAAAAAGGGGATGGATATAATACAACAATAAAATTAAAAACAAAAAAGAGAATATATAGTTTCCTTATAAATCAATAATAATAAGGACAACAACCAAGTAAAAAGTGGGCAAAAGATCACACAAAAAAAATCAACATTTAAAAAGGTTATTGTGTATGGGGAGAAATGCAAATTAAAAACTCAGTGAGATACCACCACACACCCACTAGAACAGCTGATATTTATATTGACAGTACGAAATGTTGGTGGGAGTGTAGAGCAGTAGAAACTCTCACACATTTTTGGTAGGAATGTGAAATTACTCAACTACTTTGTATAACAGTCTGGTAGTTCCTAATTAAGCTAGTCATATACTTACCACATGTCCCAGCAATTCAGCTCCTAGGTATTTCACAAAAATGTGAATGTTAATATCATAGCGGCTTTAATCATAATAGCATACAGTTGTAAAGAACCCAAATGCCCCTCAAAAGGTGAATGGATAAACAAATTGCAGTAAATTCATTCAATAAAGTACTATTCAACAATAAAAATAAACTACTGACAAACACAACAGCATTGATATATTTTAAGGCCATTATCCTGAGCAAAAGAAGCCGGGCCATAAAAAGCACATATTACTTGCATATTTTCATCCATGTGTATGTATTTATAGAAAAGAACAATATAATCTATAGTGATAAAAAGATATAGTGGTTGCCTGAGGATGAGGGTTGTTTATTGTGAAGGGATAAAAAAGGGACTTGTTGGAGTAATGAAAAAGTTCCAAGTCTTGATTATGGTGGTGGCTACATGACTACATAAATTTGTCAATTCATCAATTAGTCAGAAGTCAAAATGAATATTTAGATAACTGCATTTTATTATTTTTAAATTATAGTTCAAAACTGATTTTTATTCAATGCCCAAATATTTAATAAAAAATGTACTAAATGGTAGGCACTGGTTAGGTAAGAAGAATGTATGTAGCAAGAGGAACTGAGGATGATGTTAAATGTTTCTAGCTAAAGTGGATGAGAAGAGGATGAGCCAAGGAAGATAGAATCCAGGTAGAGGGGCAGGTCTGAAGAGTGTGTGTGTGTAATCTTGGATTGACATCTGTGATAGAGTGCTCAGAGTTTGCCTGCTAGTAGGCTGATAATTTTATAAACATCCCTGATTAACCAATAATGTATGCCATTAGCACTCACAGACTGTCCTGGTGTTTAATTCTTCAGTCAGAGTGTGGTATGCTCTCATGTGAACAACATTCAGGAAGGGATATGTGGGATTAGCATGGGATATGTGGGATTAGCACCCAGCTCTAGTGGCAACTTTATTTCTCTTTGCACCACACTCTATGAACTTCTATGAATTGAACCAGATCACTCAGATTTCTTCTTCCTTCCATTTTCCCACTTCCCCTCAAATTCAAAAATAAAATGTGATTGTCACAATTTGGGGAATGATGAGGTTGGTTTCAATACTTAGCTTTTGTCAGGCCACCTGCCAGCTAAGTGGGAAAAAATATAAATTTATTGTGACTTTCCCAAGAAGAATGTTTCTACCTCAGGAGTGAATTGGCATCTTTGTACTTGTTTGGTCAGTAACATCAATCTTCTGGTGAAATTACTGCTGGGTGTTGATGCTGTGCAGTTCAAGTGCACTGTGTAAGAAAACACACTCAATGTACCCACCTATGGCAAAATTTCTATAATTCTATTGTACCAAATTCCCTTCTTAAAACATGACATTTTTCTCAATCTTCCTTCATGTGACAGTAATAACCACAGATTTCCCTGGAGGCTGCCTGATTACACTGGTCAGGAAAGTTTTCTGCACTAACTTGCCTTCATCCCCTTCTAAGTGCATGAACACTGTGTTGGCTTTGTAAGGGTATGTTCATATGACTCCTTCAACTTAAACTAAAAGCCAATTTATTCACTGTAATTGACAGCCATTATTAGTTAGTCCTATGAACTTGTGAAGTTAAGTGTTGTTAAATCACTGTTGTTTATGCAGCATTTTATGGGACACACTTCGTACCCCAAGGTACATGGTAGTCTGTGCCCTCAGAGTTTACAATTGAGTGGGAATACCAGACAGATAGTCAACTATAAAATTATTTTTATTGTTTATAGGGAAGGAAATGAATGTTGAATTCTGTAATTAACCAGAGTTATGCTTGGTTCATACATTGATCTAATCTAATCACCTCAATAACACTAAAATGTACAAGTGAGGAAACTACATCCGTAGGGAGTCAGGTTCCACCCCTAAACCTGTTGACTCCAAATTCTGCTTTTTTTTCACTTCACCAAAGTGTCAGGAAAGAATGTTAATGATTTCATAGATTAGAGGGCTTTGTTTATATTTAGTGTGATTAGGATTTTTACCTTTTGGGGGAAAGATAGCATAATTTGATGTCTTTCATTCATTAAAAGTGCCATGAAAGTAAACACTTAAGTTTGAAAAATGTACACATTTACAGGCAAAGATCCACCTTCACTTAGAATTTCCCTTTGGTAGATGATCAGAGACCATGCTGGAGATTTTCATACAGTTCAGGCAAAGCCCTCAACTGCAGGCCCCGATGTGGTCAGCAATATAAACACCCAGAATTCAGGGTCTTCTCCAGCTAATCCTAATATGGTTTATTTGGGACTATAAGGCTTTGCATCATCCACTCTGGGATATTTCATGCTGCAGTAGCTGATGGACTCCATCTACCTTACTTAGTTAGGAGTGTCTGGGCCTCAGATTGCTCCTCTGCTGCTCTCTGCTTGGCCTTATGGACCACCTTTCCAACCTGCTATATGCCTCCTAACTAGGCTCTGGGGTCCACATCTATCTATTTCGACTTCTAAGAAACTAAGCCACTTTCCATTTATGTTGCAAATGACAAAAAATATACAACTCTATTTTATCTATCTTAAGAATGTCTTTAGCATTTCTCACAGGTCTGCTAGAGACTAATTTCCTTAGTTTTATCAACCTATAAATGCCTTATTTCAATTTCATTTCTGAGAAGTATTTTTGCTAGCTAGAGAAGTCTAATCAGACATTTTTTTTCTTTTAGCACTTTAAGGAATTTCCACCAATTTCTTGTTTCCATTGTTACTGATGAGACCTCAATTGTCACTGTCATTTGTTCCTCCTGTATAGAATGCACCTTTCCCCCCCACCCCCTTTCTTTGGTTTCTTTCAAGATTTTTTATTTGTCTTGAATTTCCAGCAGCCTGGCTTTTATTTGACTATATGCTTCTCTTTGTTCTAATCCTGTGTGGGCTTTGCTAAACTTCTTAGATTTGTGGATTGACATCTTATACTAATTTTTAAAAAATTCTCAGCCATTACCTTCTCAAATATTTCTTCTATCAATTCTTTTTTCTCTCCTAGAATTCCAATTACATGTACATTAGATTTTTTGTTGTCCTATAAAACTCAGACTTCCAGTATTTTTCCTCCCTCTATTCTATTTGAATCATTGTAATTCAGTTTGGATAGACTTGTCTTTAGCTTCAGTGATTCTTTACTCCTCTGTGTCCAACCTACTGTTTAACCCATTAAATAGATTCTTAGTTTATGGTTGTATTTTTCATATGTTCACACATAATATCCACTTTTTCCTCTTTACCATTTAACATATTTACCATAGTTTTAGGCCCTTCCAATACCTGAGCCATCTTTTTGTCTGAACTAGCTGAGTCTAGCCTACCTTAAATGTGCCCAAATGTAAGCTAATGTAAATGGTCTGAGCATATTTAAGGTAGGCTAGACTAAGCTATGGTGTTTGGTAGGTTTAGGTGTATTAAATGAAGTTTTGAATTACACTGTTTTTAACTTATTGTGGTAAAACTGAGTCCTGTCCCACAACAGACACCAATAAATGGTAAGTGAGATAGAATTAATGGATAGCACTATTTCCAAATGGTTTAGCAATTTGCTGATACAGAAATGCTGAAAGAAATAGATAAGCCAGAATTGCTGGTCTGGGAGGGAGCCTTCGGGGGAAGGACAAAGCTCTACAGAGAATGGTGGTATTTTGTGTAAATCCTCAAGGGCTATGACTCTTTAAACTGCATGCTTGCATTACTAGTGCAAAATAATGCACCAAATATCAATAGTGAAATACAAGTACTATGTCTTAGATTCACAAACATGAAATTGCCTCCTTTAACTAGTGATCAGAGGCATTTGCCAGGACATTGCTTGAGATGGTCAATGAAGACCTGCTAAGACAACTCTGGACTTCAGTTTGAAGGTGAGCAGTAGGGAGAACCCAGCCTCAGGTTGAGTCCAGCAAAGGAAGTCCTAGAGCAAAATAACAGGTGTCTCTGATCACTCCATAGAAGCCCCACCTCTTCACTTGCCCCAAGTACTGTCATAGGACTTAAGGCATGGCTACCTGCTGGGTCCAACCAGTGGGAGGTGTCAACTGGTCAGAAGGAGTGGGCATCCTATGGGGTTCTCTAGGCCCTGTGGGGTCCAGACCGCTCAGGCAGCCTCTTTTCCACAGCAGCAGTTACCTCCTACCCTCTGACAGCAGGTGCTCATGGTACTTCACTCACTTCATCCTGCCCCACCTTTGTGAGTCAACCTCTCCTGTGACACTCCTGGCCCCTGAAGTATACCTGGTGATTCCTGCCAGAGCCTGACTGATAGGAGGTGAGCATGCTGGGCACCATGGTGCTCCCTGTCAGGAAGCCCCCTATGGTGAGCTCTGTTCTCTGATCTTTCACACACATCAAGTTATTATGCAATATTCATAACTTGATGGAGAGTGATTCCTTATTTCCTTGTGGCAACAGTGCAGTTTTGGAGGAGAAAGAGGAAGGCCTGTTGGCCAGCCTCCCAGCATTTCTTTTGCTCTGTGTCCTGGAGCAGGGGGTCCCTGAGCATGTCCTCAGGCAATGGGGAGACCTTTGGTGTTTGAACTGCCCCACCCCTGCACCTGCTCCTGCTGGCCTAGCTTCTCGGGCCACCATGCAAGGGCGGAGAAGCCAAGTGCAAAGATTACCCGCCTGTTCCTACTGGACTCTGAAAACAAGCTCAGCATATACCAGCCCTTTTAAGGCCATCCCACTCTGGTGTGTTGGGGAAAGAAGCAGAACTTCTGTCTTCTCATACAGTTGGCTATCTGCAGCTGGACACTTGGTCTTATCACCACTCTTGTGAGGAGGGCAAGGTCTTGGGACAACCATACTTCCCAGAGGGTACAGTCTGTGGCCCAGGGCTCACCAAGCACTGTAAATGCAGACCCAAGGTTTGAGGCCAAAGAGGACTTCACACAAGGAAAAGGTCAATAATATCAGTTGTCCCCACTCCCTGCAGTCACCAACCAGGCTCCAGCTTGGGAGGGGTTCTCTCACTGGCCCCAGGCAGCTCTGCCACTCCAAACACAGTTCTACCTTCAAAGCTGAACTTGGGTTTCTGTGTTCAATGATATGCAGTTAGCATTTTTTCTTTAATGGGCTCTCAGGCCCCCAGATTAGTATTTTGAACAAGATTCAAGCTCCCAAGATCTAAGTGTGACAGCTTTTCTGGAAGCCTTTTAGGTGTGGGGGACGGAAGGGAGGATTGATCTCTTGCTCTTCTCAAAACAAACCTCATTATCCAGGCAAAATCTTGGCTCACAATCATAATTTCAGGAAAAAAAATTGATGGAAAAAATATTAACAGGACAAAGGATTTTGTCCAAACTGGAGATATAAACATCTGAAACCTCTTTGAACCTGTGCTGGGTATGAAGCTTCTGAAACTCTGAGGGCACATCTGCTTTACACTCTAATGTACCCAGTTCATCACTCCAACCCAAACACGCCTTACCAGAAAGCATGGGCTTCCTGAGCTTCAGGGATGCCCATTTCTGGGTGTTGGAAATCTCAAAGGGCCAAATCCCAAAAGGAGGTGTTAAGTCACCTGGAAGCCCACTGCTTCTCTTCCTTCTAGCTACCACACGAGGACACCAGAGAGCCAGCTTCACCACTGTGGGCAACCGCTAGGCAAACCTTGCCACAGGGGTTCCAGGCAAGGGCTCCAGGCAAGGACTGTGACCTCCTTGCAGACTCACAAAGATGTCTGGCCATCAGGTCATAACCTTTGGCAAGGACACAGCTCTTAAACCAGTACCACTTAACTTTTTTTCTGCTCTGTAATCTGTGTAGGAGTCAGGCAAAACTCTATAAACCAAGGGTCTCAAATTCAGATGTCTTTGGGGCCAGACATTAACATAGAATCAGTGAAGCAGAGGCCCATGCAAAGGGGGCCCAGGCAAGGAGGCAGGTTCTATTCACCTTTCTTCTCTTGCCAACTGGTAATTGAACCCTTTGGGGGCAAGACCTCCCAAACAAGGAATTCATGTTTTTATGTAAATCTCTTTCAATTACAGGCAATATATTCTTTTTTAAAATCAGTTTTACTGAGGTAGGTACCACTCCAATCATGATACTGATGTAGAACAATTCCATAATCTTAGAAAAGTTACCCTAGTGCCCATTTGAAGCTAATTCATTCCTACTAAATATTGACCCCTGGCAATAACTACTCTGTTTTTGTCAACATAATTTTGAAAATGTAATCACGAGGTACCTAGTCTATAGTGGCTCATTTAGCATGATGCATTTGAGATTTCTTATTGTTGTGGGTACAAGTAGTTGGTTCCTATGACTAATATGTCAAACACAAATTTTCAAATTGTCCCCAATTTGACCACTTCGAGCTATTTTTATGGCATTTTGCTATGTCCTCATTATTCTTTGATCACTTCCTTTCTCCTAGCAACTAAGATGTTCTAATTGTGTGTGTAGGTAAATTCACATAACAAAAAGTAATAACCATTTTAGGAGATCCAAGATAGTGAAAAAGTAAGTGGAAGCTTCTTCCAGGACAAATTTGGAATTACAACTAAATTGTAGACAATTCATCCTGAATAACCAACTGAACAATAGCTGGAGAGAAGCCTTATAACTACAGACAGAAAAACCCACTTCACCACAACATGGTACAGAGTGCGGAGATGAGAGAGGGCTGACTGAACTCCCATGGGAGGCAACTGAAAAGGGCTAGAGGAAAACTGCAGTGGCCAATGGCTTCCCCATGAGAAGCATGGGGTCTAAATCTCAACCTGGGGTCCCCAGATGATAGTAAGAGCTGTAAAGGAACCCAGCTGTTAAAAGCAGCAGGGTTTCTGCCTACCAGGGAGATATGGCTGGAGACACAGAGAGGCTCTTAATAGGCCAAACCATAACATTTCATTTGAAGCCATTTACCCTGGGCTCTGGCAAATGAAGGCAGAGTGAACTAGAGATGTTTGAGGAGAGTCTGGAGATTGTGGCTTTGGGGAGAGATCTGAGAGAGCAGCTGCCAGGATCCCTGTGCTGTATCATCCCCCATACTGCAGGAGCCATCTTGCTCAGGCAGAACAGTCCCCCTCCAAGTGGCATCAGCCTGAGGGAAAGCAACAGCCCTGCCTGCAAGAATTACTATGCCCCAGCCTGTGGTGCTTAAGCCTGACTGCTGAGTACAGATTGAGTTGGTTAACAACTGAAGGAGATAGCCACAGACTGTAGATTGCTGGTAGTCTTGAACAGGCTGCCTAGGATCAGACTGGGACACCATCTGGTATCACCAGGGTGGATCCAGAAACAGAAGACAGTGGCAAACATTAGATTATAGTGAAACAAATTCTACCACAATCTTCTCCATGATTTGCATTTTCTTTCCTGCATAGCTTTTAAACATTCATTTTCTATCCTTCAAGTTTGTGCCTAT
This sequence comes from Noctilio leporinus, assembly GCA_004026585.1. Classification (NCBI taxonomy): domain Eukaryota; kingdom Metazoa; phylum Chordata; class Mammalia; order Chiroptera; family Noctilionidae; genus Noctilio; species Noctilio leporinus. The sequence continues at coordinate 48,374 of PVIW01008082.1, read as the reverse complement.
TAGGTGACTAGTTTTTATGTTATAGTTTATTTCAACTCTTACATGTGGCTCTTCCTTTCTTTTACTGCATTCTACCTTCTTCTTTATTCTTCTTATTTTAATTTAAAATTTTATTTTCTCTTGCTACAGCTTGTTTCCATTTCACACTCTTACTATTTCTCCCCCTCCAGCCTCTCATAACCATTTTTCTTGTTATCATTCACCTGACATTCCTTTTCCCATTCTAAAAATGCCCTTATTCTCTCTCCATCTTTATAAATCTTTGCTCATTGGTTATGGATATGGTGTTTGTTGTATTTCCCCAATTTTATTCCTAGATAAAATTGCATTCACTATTATTGTGTTTCAAATCTGAAACTTTACTGTTCCAATCTCCCATGCCATTTTGTCCTCCTCCTCCCCTTCTTTTTTGTTTTAAATTTCATTTTTCCCTATCAGCCTGGTTTTTATTCCTCACACTTAGTATTCATCCTCTCTCAATCTTCTCAAAATCACATCTCTTTCCTCTAGATATCTCTTAATTTTTTTTTCTTTCTTTTTCCCCTCTTATTCTTTGCTCACTTGTTGTTGATAGTGCAGTGATGACTCTTTTTCTCCAAGTTGGTTCCTATTTTTTCTTTCTCCCACTATATGTTTAAAACTTTCTGTTTAAACCTACTACTATACACTTCCTTCCTCTAACTTCATTCTGCCTTCTTCCTTCCTTTTTAAATTTATGATGTAAACTTTATTTTCTTTCATCTTCACTAGTCTCTATTTCATACTCTTAGTATTGCTCCTCCTCCAACTCTCTAGAAATCATTTTGCTTTCAGTTCATCATCTCACATTCATTTTTCATTTCTTACAGTAATCCTAGTCCCTTTACACCTTTATTAATGTTGACTTATTTGCTGTTAATAGTGTAGTTGTGGGTGGTGGTGTTATTTTAGTGGGTGTGGGTTTCTTTCCTAAGCTGTTTGGTTTTGTCCTGGCTGCACTTGTACAACAACATACAAGACATTGTGGGTATAGTAACTCTCAGTCAGCTAGCCAGAGGAAAGGACCCACGAAAGAATGACCCAATAACAACCAAAACCCAATTACAACCAGAGAGCCCACATAAATGGCATAAAGGGCATCCCAAAAGTATCAAGCTCAGGAGATCAAGGAGACTGCATCACTGAGTTCCACAGGTCTCCAGCCACAGAAGACCACACCATGAAGACAGGGAGTCAAAGCAGATCAATCTAAGGTGCAGAAACAAACATGAAGAGTCACCTAAAATGGGGAGGCAGAGTGATAAATGAAATAGAAGCATACAAACTACTAGACACTGAGTTAAAGAAATAATGGATATAAAGATCCTCAAGAAACTCAGTGAGGACTACAAAGAACTCCAGGGAAGCTACAAGGAACATATTGAGAACTACACTAGAATGAAAAAGGACATAAAAACTATTAATAAGATACAAGATGAAATGTAGAATATAATAACTGAAAATGTAGAATATAATAGATATGTATATATAGAGAATAAATGTAGAATATAATAACTGAAAAGACAAACACAGTAGAAGGATTAAAAGCAAGCTAGATGAGAGAAAGAATGCTAACTTTACATCTTACATAGAAATGGGGGAATCAGAGTAAAGCAAGAGAGGGCAAGTGTATAGTATTAAATCTAAACAGAAGTTATATAGTATATGTTTACATATATATGCATATACACACACTTATATAATATGCATGCATACAAAGTAAGGAAGTTGGATTACAAAAAAAGGAACCAAATTGGTGAATAAGTTTCACCACAGCACTATCAACAATGTGTGAGCTAAAATTACTATAGGTGGGATGGGAGTTTGAGGTAAAAAGGAGAGAAAGAGAAGTTTAATAAATATCTGGAGGAAAAGGTAGTGATTTTGAGATGATATAGGGAGGAGGAATATTAAGAGTGAGAATTTAGGTCCAGGCTAAGACAGGGAAAAAATCAAATTGGAAATGAAAGAAGGAAAGGGCTGGATGAAGACATAAGTGGAGTAGAAGAGGAGGATGCTAAGATTTGAGATTTGAGGATGCCTGAATAATGAAGATCAAAGGTGCCACAGCTACATCCCTATGCTACTCAGTCATCAACTCAATGAGCACTGATTGATCAAAGTGGAGAGAGAACAAGTATATTTTATGAATAGAAAAAAAGAATGTGTGATGACTAATGACAAAAGGAATGGTTTTGAGAGTGTAGAGAGGGGAGAAATAATTAGAGTGGGGATTAGAAATGAGTCATAGCAGGAGAGAAAATACAATTTAAAACAAAAGTAAGAAAAGGAAATCGGCTGGTAAAATGGAGCAAGAGAAGGGTGGAGCAAATTATGAGACTTGAGATACACTAATATAAACACTAGTTACTTAAAATGCACTAATTATGAGGACAAGAAATGAATGTTAAAAAGGATATGCTGGAAACTAATAATTCATGTAGATGATTGCAGTGTAATTCATCTCTGTAGTATGTGTATTTTCCTCTTCTCCTCTTTCAGGCTTTGCCCCTGGTAACACCAGACCACACCCCAGTCTGGGCCTAAACAGCCTGTGTGCAGCTGGCAGCATTCTATTTCCTGTGTCTGCCTCTTTTCATTGATCTAGTCTCTCTGTAATCTGCAGTCAGGCTTAATTAAGCACCTTGGGTGTGGACCAAGCAACTCCTATGGGCAGGGCTTTGACTTCCCATCAGCCTGAGGTCATTTGTGTGTGGGGGTGTGTTGGGGCAGGGGCATGGCTCAAGTGAATGGATCCTGTACCCCAGGGGATGAATCAGCTCTGGGACATATCTGCTCCTCCACTATCTTTCCCTCTGCCTGGGCCCAGGGCAGGTGGGTGCAAATGCAAACCTGTGTGCCCTTCCACAAAGTGTTCCCCTCACTGCTGCCCTTGTCTATCAGAAGAGTCACTGTGTCAGCACACAGATACGTGCATACAGATATGTGCATGCCCTCAACCTCTGCCTTACCTCTGGACTATACTCTGGCCCAGGAGAATGCCTTCTTTCTGCCACTCTCCAAAACTTGCATAGCCTCTCACAGTCAGAGCTGGTCACAGCACTCCAACTATCCCATCCAAGTTCACATAATCCTTCCAGGCTGTTGCTGTAAAGTGCGGCTATGACAAGAGTGCTATTCTTCAGTCTTCCAGAGTTTGCATTAACTATCCACATTCCTTGCTCCTCCAATTCCTGGGCAATGAGCCAGTCTAAAACTGCCCCTAAACAGTGCAGCCAGAAGTGCTGGACAGAGCTGCCCTGGAGACTTTGTTTAGAAGCCATGGGCCTGTGGGCCGCTGACCTCTGCCTATTCCTGTGTCCAGATCATGGTTGCACCAACTAGCAGCTCTCTGGGTCCTCTCAACTAGTCGCTCTGGAATCCAGATGCTTCTCACACCAATTCCTGTTGACTTTCACCCACCTACGTTCTGTGCCCTGTCCTGCAGCAGTTCTGAAACAAGAGCAAGCACTTGGTGCTGCCAGCTACCCTACTGCCATCTTCTCCTGATTCAAGTTTATTCTTTTTTTTCTTTAATTTAATTTTATTGTTGTTGTATTATATTTATCCCATTTTCCCCCACTGCTCTGCTCATGCCCCATGCTCCCTATCCTCCCCCGACAGTCAATCCCACATGCTGTCCATGTCCATGGGTCATCCATGCTAGTTCCTTGACTAAACTGTTTCCCTTCTTTGCCTCCTTCTCCCCCTCTCCCCACCCCTCCCCTCTGCACATTGAAAGTCTGTTTCTTGTATTCATGTCTCTGATTCTGTTTTGCTTGTTTGTTTGCCCATTAGTCTACAATATTAAGTGAGAACATAGAGTATTTAAATTTTGCTGCCTAGCTTATTTCACTAAGCATGATACTCTCCAGTTCCATCCATTCTATCACAAATGGTAGAAGTTCTCTCTTTCTTTCTGCTGCATAGAACTCCATTGTGTAAATGTACCAAAGTTTTTTGACCCATTCATCCACTGAAGGGCACTTAGATGGTTTCCAGCATGTGGCTATTGTAGATGGCGCTGCTATGACTATAGAGGTGCATAGGTTCCTCTGAATTGGTGCTTCAGGATTCTTCAGGTATAATCCTAGCAGTAGAATTCTTGGGTCATAAGGCAGACTATTTTGATTATTATGGCTTTGTAATACAGTTTGATATCTGGTATTGTGATTCTTCCTACTTTGTTCTTCTTTTTCAAGATTGCTGTAGCTATTTGGGATCACTTTTGACTCTATATAATTTTTTAAGTATTTGTTCTAAGTCTGTGAAACATGATACTAGCATTTTAATAGGGATTGCGTTGAATCTATAGATGGCTTTGAGTAGTATGGACATCTTAATAATATTAATTCTTCCCAACTATGAACATGGTCTATGTTTCCATTTATTTGTATCTTCCTTAGTTTATTTTTTCATTGTTCTGTAGTTTTCTGAGTACAGGTCTTTTATCTTCTTGTTTAAATTTATTTATTCCTAGATACTTCATTTTTTCTATTTTTTAATCTATATTTTTTCTATTGCTATAGTAAACGGGTTTTCTTTCTCTGATGTTTCATTGTTGGTGTATAAAGACGCCTTTGATTTCTGGATATTGACTTTGTATCCAGCTATTTTGCCAAATTCACTAATTAGGTTGAGAAGGTTTTAGTGGAGTCTGTAGGATTTTCTATGTATACTCTTATGTCATCTGCACATAATGACAGTTTTACTTCTTTTTTTCCAATTTGGATGTCTTTGGTTCCTTTCTCTTGTCTAATCACTGTGACTAGAACTTCCAATACTATGTTGAATAAAAGTGAAGAGAGTGGACACCCTTGCCTTATTCCTGATCTTAAGGGAAAGGCTTTCAGTTTTTGCCCATGAATATGATGTTAGCTGCAGGTTTCTCATACATGGTCTTTATTATGATGAGGTATGCTCCCTCTATTCACATTTTGCTGAGCATTTAAAAAAAATAATAAATGGATGCTGTACTTTATCAAATGCTTTTTCAGCATCTATTGATATGAACATATGATTTCTGTCTTTTAGTTTGTTTATGTGGCATATTACATTTATTGATTTGAGAATATTATACCATCCTTGCATCCCTAGGATGAATCCCACTTGGTCATGATGTATGATTTTTAAAATATATTGCTGGATCCAATTTGCCAATATTTTGTTGAGAATTTTCGCATCTAAATTCATCAGAGATATTGGCCTATAGTTTTCTTTTATTGTTAGGTCTTGACCTGGTTTTGGGATTAGAATAATGCTGGCCTCATAAAAAGAGTTTGGGAGTCTTCCTTCTTGTTGTATTTCTTTGAATAGATTAAGGATAGGAGTTAGTTCTTCCCTAAATGTTTGGTAAAATTCACCTGTGTAGCCATCTGGTCCAGGGCTCTTGTGTGCTGGGAGTTTTTTGATTACTACTTTAATTTCACTAATTGTTATCAGTTATTCAGGCTTTCTGCTTCTTCTGGATTCAGTTTTGGTAGATTATACATTTCCAGAAATTTGTCAATTTCACCCAGGTTGTCAAATTTCTTGTGGTATACATAGTTATATGTAGTAATTTCTTACAATCCTTTGTATTTCGGTGGTATCAGTTGTAATTTCTCCTCTGTCACTTCTGATTTTGTTTATTTGGGTCCTCTCTCTTTTTTTCTTCATGAGTCTAGTTAATGGCTTGTCAATTTTGTTTATCTTTTATGCTTAGTGAAATAAGCCAGTCAGTGAAGGACAAATATCATATGATCTCACCCATTACGGGACAATAATGAGCAAAACTAACAACAAGCAAAACAGAACCAAGTATATGAATACAAGGAATAGGCCTTCAGTGGTCAGGGGGAACAGGGTTGGGGGGAGGGGGGAGGTAGAGGCAAAGTAGGGGAGCAGCTTAGACAAGAATCTAGTATAAAGGAACCATGGACATGGACAACAGGTGGGATTGACTTTGGGGGGAATGGGTGGGTGGGGAGGGGGACAGAGGGGAGCTAAAAGGGGATGGATGTAATACAACAACAATAAAATTAAAAAAAAAAAAAGAAGAAGAAGGAGCTCCTGGATTATTGACCCCTTGAATTGTGGTTTTAGTCTCTATGTCATTTAATTCTGCTCTGATCTTGATAATTTCCTTCCTTCTATTTGCTCTGGTCTTTGTTTATTTTTTCTTTTCTAGTTCTTATAGTTTTATGGTTAGGTTGTTTGTAAGTTTCTTCTAACCCTGTAAGGTAGGCCTGTATTTCTATGAAATTCCCCCCTGAGGACTGCTTTTGCTGTGTCTCATAGGTTTTGGGTTGTTGTGTATTGATTTTCATTTATTTCCAGAAACTTTTTAATTTCTTCTTTAATCTCATTGTTAACTGATTCATTACTTAATAGCATATTATTCAGTCTCTATGAATTAGAATATTTTTGGTTTTCTTCCTTGAGGTTGGTTTCTAATTTCAAACCATTGTGATTGGTTTCTAGTTTCAAACCATTGTGATCTGAGAAGATGCTTGGTATGATTTCAATTTTTTTGAATTTGTGGAGGCTTTTCTTGTGACCTACCATGTGGTTTACCTTTGAGAATGTTCCATATCCATTTGAAATGATTGCGTATTTTGCTTCTTTGGGGTAAAAAGTTCTGTATATCTCAGTTAAGTCCATTTCATCTAGAGTGTTGTTCAATGCTACAATATCCTTGGTGTGTTTTTGCCTGGAAGATCTGGTGTTTTTTGTTGAGAATAATACCCCATTATTGTTGATAATGGGTTATTAAAATGCCCTAACATTAGTGTATTGCTGTCAATATCCTCCTTGAAGTCCTCCAACATTTTCTATATGCATTTGGGTGTTCCTGTGTTGGGTGCACAAATGTTTACAAGGCTCATGTCTTCATGATGGCTTGTTCCCTTAAGTATTATGAAATGCCCTTCTTTGTCTCTTTTTATAGCCTTCATTGCAAAATCTGTTTTGTCTGATAGAAGTATTGGTACCCCAGCTATTTTTTTTTATGTCCATTTACTTGAAACATATTTCTTCAACCCTTCACTTTCAGTCTGTGTTCATTGTTTGTTCTGAGGTGGGTCTCTTGAAGACAGCACATAAATACAGTAGGTCATGTTTTCTTATCCATTCAGCTACCCTATGTCTTTTATTAATTAATCAATTTACATTGCACTTAGAGTTATTATTGACAGGTACTTCTTCACTTACATTTTTGCCCTTTGTTCCTATATTCTTGTCTATTTATGTTTTTCCATCTTTTTAAAAATTTATATTTTATTTTATTAATTTATTTTTTAATTTAATTTAATTGTTGTTGTATTACATCCATCCCCCTTTTACTCCCCATCTGTACCCTTCCCCACCCATCCACTCCCCCACAAAGTCAATCTCACTTGTTGTCCATGTCCATGGTTCTTCCATACTAGGTTCTTGTCTAAACTGCTTCCCTTCATTGCCTCTTCCTACCCCCACCCACTGAAGGTCTATTCACGTATATGATTCTGTTTTCCTTGTTGTCTATTTTGTTCATTATTGTCCTGTAGTGGGTGAGATCATATGGTATTTGTCCTTCACTGACAGGCTTATTTCACTAAGCATAATACTCTCCAGTTCCATCCATGTTGTTGCAAAGGGTAGGAGTTCCTTCTTTCATTCTGCTATGTAGTATTCTGTTGTGTAAATGTACCAAAGTTTTTTGATCCAATCATCCACTGATGGACATTTAGGCTGTTTCCAGCATTTGGCTATTATAAACAGTGCTGCTATGAACATAAGGGTACATAGGTTCTTATGAATTGGTATTTCAGGGTTCTTAGGGTATAATCCTAGTAGTGGAATTGCTGGATCAAAGGCAGTTCCACTTTAAGTTTTTTAAGGAAAGTCCATACTGTTTTTCAAAGTGCACCAGCCTGCATTCCCACCAACAGTGCACCAGGGTTCCCTTTGCCCCACATCCTTACCAACACATGTTTGTTGATTTGTTGATGATTGCCATTCTGACAGGTGTGAAGTGGTATCTTATTGTGGTATTACTTTGTATCTCTCTGATGGCTAGTGATGTTGAACATTCTTTCATATGCCTCTGGGCCCTTTGTATGTCTTCCTCAGTGAGTTGTCTGTTCAGATAATTTGACCATTTTTTAATTGGGCTGTCTCCATGGTGTTGTGTCACATTAGTTCTTTATATATTCTGGATATCAAACTCTTTTCTAAGGTATCATTGGCAACTATGTTTTCCCATACAGTTGGTTCCCTTTGAATTTTGCTGGTGTTTTGTTTAGCTGAACAGAAACTTTTCAGTTTGATATAGTCCCATTTGTTTATTTTTTCTTTGATTTCCTTTGCCATTGGAGAAATATCAGTAAACATATTTGTGCTTATGATATCAAAAATTTTACTGCCTCTATTTTTCTCCAGTACCTTTATGGTGGAACTGCTTATGTTTAAGTTCTTTATCCATCTTGAGTTTATTCTGGTGTGTGGTGTAAGTTGGTGGTCTAGTTTTATCTTTTAGCATGTTGCTGTCCAGTTCTTCCAACACCACTTGTTGAAGAGACTGTTTTTACTACATTTGATGTTCCTTCCCTATTTGTCAAATAGTAATTGACCATAGAGTCCTGGATTTATTTCTGGGCTCTCTATTCTGTTCCATTGATCTATATGTCTATTCTTATGCCAGTACAGGATTTGATGACAGTCGCCTCGTAGTATAGTTTAATGTGTGGTATTGTGATTCCTCCTACCTTGTCCTTCTTTCTCAAGATTGCTGTGACTCTTTGTGGGTGTTTTTGGCTCCATAATAATTTTTGAAGTATATTTTCTATGTCTGTGAAGTCTGTCATTGCTACTTTGATTAGGATTGCATTGACTCTATAGGTTGCTTTAGGTGGTATGGACATTTTAATGATGTTAATTCTTCCCATCCATGAACATGGTATATGCTTCCATTTATTTGTATCTTCCTTGATTTCTTTCTTCATTGTTCTGTAGTTTTCTGAGCACAGATCATTTACTTCCTTGGTTAAGTTTATTCCTAAGTACTTTACTTTTCTTGTTGCTATGGTAAATGGGATTTGTTTTTTCGCTTCTATTTCTGATGTTTCATTATTGGTATACAAAAATGCTTTCGATTTCTGGATATTGGCTTTATATCCAGCTCTTTTGCTAAATTTGCTTATTAGGTCAAGTAAGTTTTTGGTGGAGCCTATCGGGTTTTGTATGTATACTATCATATCATCTGCAAATAATGAGTTTGATTCCTCCTTTCCAATTTGGATACCTTTGATTCCTTTTTCTTCTCTGATGGCTATGGCTAAAACTTTCAAAACAATGTTGAATAGGAAGTGGAGAAAGTGGACAGCCTGCATCATTCTGGATCTTAGGTGGAAAGCTTTTGTTTTTTGCCCATTGAGTATTATGGTGGCTTCAGGTTTCTCATATATGGCCTTTGTGATGTTGAGGTATGCTTTCTCTATTCCCATATTGCTGAGGGGTTTTTATGATAAATGGTTGCTGTACTTTATGAAATGCTTTTTCAGCATCTATTGATATGATCATATGGTTTTTGTCTTTCATTTTGTTGATGTGGTGTATTATATTTAGTGATTTGGGAATGTTGTACCATCCTTGTATACCTGGGATGAAACCCACCTGATCATGGTGTATGATCTTTTGAATGCATTGCTGGATCCCGTTGGCCAATATTTTGTTGAGAATCTTAGCATGTATGTTCATCAGAAATATTGGTGTATAGTTTTCTTTCTTAATTGTGTCTTGACCTGTTTTTGGGATTAGAATAATATTGGCTTCATAGAAAGAGTTTTGGAGTCTTCTTTCTTGTTGTATTTCTTTGAATAGGTTGAGAAGGATAAGAGTTAGTTCTTTAATTGTTTGGTAGAATTCACCTGTGTATCCATCTGGACTGGGGCTCCTGTGCTTTGGGAGATTTTTTTTATTACTTCTTCAATTTCAATAGTTGTTATTGGCCTCTTTAGGCTTTCTGCTTCTTCTGGATTCAGTGTTGGTAGATTATCCATTTCCAGAAGTTTGTCCATTCTACCCAGGTTGTCATTTTTCTTGTCATATAGTTGTTTGTAGTAATTTCTTACAATCTTTTGTATTTCTGAAGTAGCAGTTGTGATTTCCCCTCTGTCATTTCTAATTGTGTTTATTTGGGTCTTCTCTCTCTTTTTCTTGATGAGCCTGGATAAAGGCTTGTCAATTTTGTTAATTTTTTCAAAGAATCAGCTCCTGGACAGGTTGATTCTTCGAATTGTAGTTTGAGTCTCTTAAGTTATTTAGTTCTGCTCTGACCTTGATGATTTCCTTCCTTCTACTTGCTCTGGGCTTTGTTTGTTGTTGTTCCTCTAGTTCTTGCAGCTTTATGGTTAGGTTGTTTGTTTAAGTTTCTTCTGACCTGTTTAGGTCGGCCTGTATTGCTATGAATTTCCCGCTGAGAACTGATTTTGCTGTGTCCCATAGGTTTTGGGCTGTTGGGTATTCATTGTCATTTGTTTCCAGAAACATTTTGATTTCATCTTTGGTCTCATTGTTAACCCATTCATTACTTAGAGCATGTTATTCAGTCTCCATGAGTTGGACTGTTTTTGTTTTTTTTCCCTTGAGATTGGTTTCTAGTTTCAAGCCATTGTGATCTGAGAAGATGCTTGGTATGATTTTAATTTTCCTATATTTGTGGAGGTTGTTTTGTGACATACCATGTGGTCTATCTTAAAGAAAGTTCCATGTGCATTTGAAAAGAATGTGCATTTTGCTTGTTTGGGGTGAAAAGTTCTGTATATATCAGTTAGGTCCATTTCCTCTAGAGTGTTGTTCAATGTCACAACATCCTTAGTGATTTTTTGCTTGAAAGATCTGTCTATTGTTGATAGTTGGGTATTAAAATCTCCTACTATTAGTGTGTTGCTATCTATATCCTTCTTAAAATTCTCCAAGATTTTCCTTCTATATTTGGGAGCTCCTACAGTGGGTGCATATATGTTCATTAATATTTTTCATCCTTGATGTGTTGCTCCTTAAGTATTATGAAATGTCCTTCTTTATCTCTTTTTATGTCCTTCATCATAAAATCTATTTTGTCTGAAATAAGTATTGCTATTCCAGCCTTTTTTCCATGTCCATTTTCTTGATCTACATTTTTCCATCCCTTCACTTTCAATCTGTATTGATCTTTTGTTCTGAGGTGGGTCTCTTGAAGACAGCATATATGTGGGTCATATTTTCTTATCCATTCAGCTACCCTATGTCTTTTGATTGGTGCATTTAATCCATTTACATTTAAGGTTATTACTGATTGAGACTTATTTATTGCCATTTTCCCTCTTTGTATCTGTGTTACTCTCTGTCTTGCTCTGTTTGTTCATTTTATTTTTTAAAAGATTTTATTTATTTATTGTTTTTAGAGAGAGGGGGAGAGTGGCAGAGAGGGAGAGAGACATCAATGTATGGTTACGTTTCACCTGTCTCCAGCGACATAGCTGGCTGGAGACCTGGCTTGCAACCTGGTTATGTGCCCTGACTGGGAATTGAACCAGTGACCTTTGGGTTCACCGGCCAGCTTTTCTTTTCTTTTCTTTTCTTTTTCTTAGCATACCCTTTAGCATTTCTTGCAATGCTGGTTTGGTAGAGATGTATTCTTTCAGTCTTCTTTTGTCTGGGAAACTCCTTATTTCTCCTTCCATTTTGAATGAGAGCCTTGCTGGGTAGAGTGTTCTTGGTTGCAGGCCTTTGTTTCCCATTACTTGAAATATTTTTTGCCATTTACTTCTGGTTTGTACTTTTTCCGTTGAATAATCATTTGATAAATTTATTGGAGTCCCTTTATATGTTATTTCCTGTTTCTCTCTTGATGCTTTTAGGATTCTCTTTGTCTTTGAAATTTGCCATTTTAATTATAATGCGCCTTGGAGTGGTTGTGTTTGAATCCATTCTCATTGGGACCCTCTGTGCTTCTTGTACTTGAGTAATGTTTTCACTCATCATGTTAGGGAAGTTTTTTCTCATTACTTTTTGAACAGATTTTCCATTCCTTGTTTCTCTTCTTCTTCTGATATCCTTATCATATGGATATTATTGTGTTTCATGTTGTCCTGCAGCTCTCTTAAAACCTCTTCATTCTTGTTCAGCTGTTTTTTATTCTATTTTACTGTCTTGGAATATTTTTCTACATTGTCCTCCAGCTAGCTGCTTTAGTCCTCTGCTTCCTTTCGCCTGCTGTTGATTTCTTCTACTCTATTCTTCAATTCAGAAATTGTATTCATCATTTCCTCCTGGCTCTTACTGATAGTTTCTAAGTCATTTTTAATGCTGGTGTAGTTCTCAGTAAGTTCCTTGTAACTCCCCTGGAATTCTTTGTAGTTCCCCTGGAGTTGTTTGCAGTTTTCTTTGAGCTGGCTAAGTTCATTGAGCTTCTCTATCATCATTATTTTGAATTCCATATCTGATTGTTTGCTTGCTTCTGTTTAATTTTGCAGTCTTTTTGGGGATTCCTTCTTTCCTTTTCATTATGGGCTGTTTCTTTTTCTCCCCATTTTTAGGTTTCGTTGGAACCCAATCAGACTATGATCTGATGCCAGGTTAAGGAACTGCTAGGCTCAAGGATTGATTTAGTTGCAATCTTATTTGTCTGTGTTCCACCACCAGGCTCAGATGCAGCTTGGGGTGACAGACTTATTCAGTTGTAAATAAATCAAGTACCAAAATCAGGCCTTAATGGACTGGAGAGGTTCAATTGTAATCCAATGGATCAGCCACCAACTCAGGTGCAGCCTGGTGGGACAGATTCAGATGTAAATCAATGAATCTGTGATCAGCATCCAGGCTTAGGCACCACTGAGCTAGGCAGCAAGATCTAATTGTAATCCAATGAATCTGTGTTTAGTCACCAGGCTCAGGAGCTTCTGGGCTAGACAGCAAGGTACAGTTATAATATAATGAATCTGTGTTCAGCCACCAGGCTCAGGAGCTGCTGGACTAGACAGCAAGTTACAATTGTAATCCAATGAATCTGTGATCAGCTGCCAGGCCCAGAGGCCAATGGGCAGGACAAACAAACTCAGTTGCGAACCAATAAATCCATGATTAGCCATCAGGCTTAGTTGCCACTATGTGGGGCTCACTGTCTGACCCAGCCACAAGTCAGATAGTTTGTAACCAGCTGCCAGGCCCAGGCTCTGCTGAGCGAGAAGGACTGACTCAGGTGCAAAGCAATGAATCCAGGATTAGCCACCAGGCTTGCATGCCATGTGTGGGGCTGACTGACTCAGCTGCAAGTCAGAGAGTCTGTAATCAGCCACCAGGCCCAGGCGCTGCTGGGGGAGTAACACCTCTTCAGGTGCCAACTATTGTGTCTACACTCAGATAGGGCAGGGCAGGAGAGATTTGTTTAGATGTAAATCAGAGAATTGTGATCAGGTTCCGCTGGGCAGGGCAGATTGCTTCCAATGGGTGGGGCTATGAGGACCCTCCTACAGTAGCCACTTGGCACAGCCCAGTCCAACTGAGGTGTGGGCGATGAGTCAGCACCGCAACCCCCACAGCTGCCTCCCCACTTCGATCCTCCAAGCCACCACTGTAAAACCTCCCCATGTGTCTCCAATCCTCTCTGCCCTCCCTCCACCGGAGCCCAGGATAGGTGGGTGCCAACGTATTGTCACTGTGGTTACCCTAGTAGTTCTCTGTCTCCAGCACTCTCTCAGGCTGGCAAACTCCATGGCTTTCTGCCCTTCTCACCTGTATGCTGCTCTACTCTCCACCTTGTAGCTGCAGCTGGGATACCCAGCTGGGCGACCAGAAGCCACCCTTCTCAGGTGGAACCCCTGGCCCCTGGCTCTGTTCCTTCAGCTGCTGCCTCTGGTGGAGGCCCATCCATCCCTCTCTCATTGCTGTGATTCCTACTAGTCACATTGTGATGCAGCAGCCTTTTCTGTTTTGTCTGTGGTTCTAGGACTTCTTTCCAGCTGGTGTTCTGTTGGCAATTCCAGCTGACTTTTTCTCCAAAAAAGTAATTCCAGCTGTGGCCTGGGAGGAGATTGGTGCAGCTCCACTTAATCCTCAACCATCTTGCTGGAACTGACCTCTTCATATATATATATATTTTTTCTCTTCATATTTTTAAAGCAGGCTTTTTAGCATCTCTTGCTATGCTGGCTTGGTGGAGACATATTCTTTTAGTCTTATTTTGTCTGTGAAACTCTTTATTTCACCTTCCATTTTGAATGAGAGCCTTGCTGGGTAGAGTAATCTTTGTTGCAGGCCTTTCTTTTTCATTGCTTGGAATATTTTTTGCCATTGCCTTCTGGCTTGTTGTGTTTCTGTTGAGAAATATGCTGATAACCTTATCAGAGCCCCCCTTGTTTGTTGTTAGCTGTTTTTCTCTTGCTGCTTTTAGGATTCTCTTCCTGTCTTTGAAATTTGCCGTTTTAATTAGGATGTGTCTTAGAGTGGGCCTGTTTGGGTTCATCTTCCTTGGGACTCTCCTTGTTACCTGAACTTGAGGGATGTTTTTGCTAATCTGGTTAGGGAAGTTTTCTGTCATTACTTTTTCAAACAGGTTTTCTATCCCTTGCTTCTCTTCTTCTTCTGGTATCCCTATGATATGGATATTGTTGCATTTCATGATGTCCTGTATCTTAAAAACTCCTCATCTTTTTCTGTCTGTTTTCATTTTGTGGCACTGTCTGGTTATTTTTTTCCTTATTGTCCTCAAATATGCTGATTCAGTCCTCTGCTTCCTCTAGCCTGCTATGAATTCCTTCTATTGTGTTCTTCACTTCCTCCTGGTTCTTATTGATGATCTATATACTTTTTAATGCTGGCATAAGTTTCAGTAACTTTCTTGTAGTTGCTCTACAGTTTTTTTGTAGTTTTCTTTGAGTTCATTGAGCTTTCTTATAATCACTTATTTGAATCCCATGTCTGATAGTTTGTTTGTTTCTATTTAATTTAGGAGTCTTTCTGGGGATTCCTCCTTTCCTTTCAGTGAAAGGACTGTTTGTTTTTCTCCCCATTTTGGGTGTCTGTTGTTGCTTGTTTTTGTTTCTGGATTAATCTGCTATGACCCCCTGCCTTCGTGCAGTGCCCTTCTGTGGTAGGAGATTTGTGGAGTTCAGTGGTGCAGTTACTAGATTTCCTCAACCCTTTGCTCTTTGGATGCCTTTTATGTCATTAATTTGGGCTATCTGGTTGTATTTTGGCTTTGGCATATGAGCTGCTCCTTGATGAGTTTTTCACTCCAGCTGGTTGATAGAGACACTCCTTCTACCATGTTTCATATACTGTTATTAAGCTGCTCCTAAAAGAGGACCACCAGTCCAGGCAAAATAACCAAACCTTCAAAGATATCTTACACCCTTAATCACACTTTCAGCTGCATATGAGCCTACCTAAAAACCCATACCCTCAAAGATAACCTCCACCCTTAATCACACCCTCAGCTAAAAATGAGCCAGTCTTGATAAGGATGTAAATATAATAAAAAACAACTGATTTGGCTGAAAGATAAGTAATTTTGAAGGGTGCAAAGAGTCACAAAGATAGTGGCGAGAGGTGGTAGGGGGATGCAGGAAAGAAAGCAAACTTTACCTCTTAAATAGAAATGGGGTGGGGAGAAAATCAGAATGCATCGAGTGCAAGTGAACAGTATTCAGCCTAATCAGGATATATATATATATATACGTGTATATGTACACACACACACACACACACACACACACACATATATATATATATAATATACTGTGTGGAAGAACAAACTTACATAAGTAAAAAAACTACCATAAGGAAGTTGACTTAGAAAAATTAGTGAAAAAGGAGAAAAAGAATAATAAAATTTTAAAGATGTGAATCCAGTTTGTGAATAAGTTTCACCACACCACTATCAACAATGTATGAGCTAAAAAAATAAATAAATAAAATAAAATAAAAAAACAATGTATGAGCTATACTTTCTATAGGTGAGATGGGAGCTCAAGGTAGAAAAGACAAAAAGAGAGATTAAGAGGTGCTTCGAGTAAGAGGAGATGGTTTATAACTTCCCTTAGATTTATAACTAAGTTTTATAGTTGTTTGTAAAGATGCCACACCCACCTCCTTATCCACCCTCAATGAGCACTGATTGGTCAAGGTGGGGAGAAGACAAGTATTTTTTGAACAGAAAAAATAATGTGTAACGCCTCATAACACATACATAAAAAAGGGATTTAAGAGGCTGAAGAGGAGAGGATTACTTAGAGTGAGGAATGGGAATGAGTCCTAGCAGGAGAGAAAGTAGACTAAAACAAGAGTAAGAAGAGGATCTCAGGTAGTTAAATAACAGGGTGGGGTGGGGTGGGGGGATAAAAATATGAGATTTGCGTTAAACTATGATATAAACACTATTTACTTAAAATGCACTAATTGTGAGGATTAAAAGTGACTTTTGAAAAAGATATGTTAGTGATTAATAATTCATGTAGTTTTTATTGTAACTCAGGTGCTTGACAAGATTAGCAGCAACATATTTCCTGAGTGCCTCTTTTCCTTGATCAAGTCTCTGCAGTCTATAGTCAGGCTTCAGTGCCTTGGAGTGAGAAGGCCTATCGCTTGGAAGCCTGTTACACTCAGGGCTGGTTCCGAGTGCCACTCCTCTGGTAGGCTGAGCTTCCAGTAGCCTCCCAGGGTTTCTGCATTGCCAGTGTTTAGGGATCTTCCATTTATCTCCTGCTTATGGGAGAAGTACAGCAGCATGCTAATTGTTTGCACCTGTTTTGCAGGATGCCCCGCAGTATGCTAAATAGTTGTGCAGGTGATGATGGCTACCCTTCCTGAGTGGGCTCCTTGAGGAGGGTTCCACTGGTAGTGGCGCACTGCATAGCTGGTTGTCCCAGTGTCAAGCTCCCTCCCTTGCAGGAGTTAAATCCTCCCAAGTTAGAGCTGACTGTCCACACTTTCCACTGCTCAAATTTCTATTCAGCAGACAGACTGAAGCTGTCTTCAGTCAGAGACACCTCTCTGGGCAGAGCTACTCTTGCCAATTGCTGACGACACTCCACCGGCCCAGCCAGTTCCAGAACTGTATCATCAGCTCTCCTGTAGATCTTTTCAGCCTCTGACCTGTGCACCTTGGAATCCAGATGCTTACCACTCCAATTCTTGGGGACTTGCAGCTGTCTCATGCCCCCTACCCTATCCTCCAGCCACTATGGGGCTTGAGTAAGCCATCAGCACTGCCTACTACTCTGCTGCCATCGTTCCTTCTTCAAGTTTTTCTTTTGTTAATTTAATTTTATTGTTGCTGTATTACATCCATCCCCTTTTTGCTCCCCTCTATCCTCTTCCCCACCCAACCACTTCCACAAAATCAATCCCACATGTTGTCCATGTCCATGGTTCCTCCATACTAGGTTCTTGTCTAAACTGCTTACCTTCTTTCCCTCTTCCTCTCCCCTCCCCACAACACCCTTCCTCCTGCCCACTGGAGGACTATTCACTGTATTCATCTATCTGATTCTGTTTTCCTTGTTGTTTGTTTTGTTCATTATTGTCCTGTAATGGGTGAGATCATGGTATTTATCCTTCACTGACTGGCTTATTTCACTAAACATAATACTTTCTAATTCCATCCATGTTGTTGTAAAGGATAGAAGTACCTTCTTTCTTTCTAATGTGTAGTATTCCATTGTGTAAATGTACCAAAGTTTTTTGATTCAATCATCCACTGATGGGCACTGAGGCTGTTTCCAGCACTTGGCTATTGTAAATAGTGCTGTTATGAACATAGGTGTACATAGGTTCTTATGAATTGGTGTTTGAGGATTCTTTGGGTATAGTCCTAGTAGTGGAATTGCTAGATCAAAAGGCATTTCCATTTTTAGTTTTATAAGGAAACCCCATACTGTTTTCCACAGTGGCTGCACCAGCCTGCATTCCCACCAACAGTGCACCGGGGTTCCCTTTGCCCCACATCCTTGTCAACACTTGTTTGTTGATTTGTTGATGATTGCCATTCTGACAGGTGTGAGGTGGTATCTTATTGTGGTTTTAATTTGCATCTCTCTGATGACTAGTGATGTTGAGCATTCTTTCATATGCCTCTGGGCCCTTTGTATATCTTCCTCAGTTAGTTATCTATTCAGGTCTTTTGTCCATTTTTTAATTGGGCTGTCTGTCTCCCTGGTGTTGAGTCGCATTAGTTCTTTATATATTTTGGAGATCAAACCCTTGTCTGAGGTATCATTGACAATTATGTTTTCCCATACTATTGGTTCCCTTTGAATCTTTGCTGGTGTTTTCTTTAGGTGAACAGAAACTGTTCGATTTGATATAGTCCCAGTTGTTTATTTTTTTCTTTAATTTACTTTGCCCTTAGACAAGTATCAGTAAATATATTTCTGCATAGGATATCTAAATTTTGACTGCCTATATTTTTCTCCAGGACCTTTATGGTGGAGTTGCTCATGTGTAAGTCCTTTATCCATCTTAACTTTATTCTGGTGTATGGTATAAGTTGGTGGTCTAGTTTTATCTTTTTGTATGTTGCTGTCCAGTTCTCCCAACACCACTTGTTGATGAGACTGTTTTTTTTTTCTCCATTTTATGTTCCTTCCCCCTTTACCAAATATTAATTGACCATAGAGTCCTGGGTTTATTTCTGGGCTCTCTGTTCTGTTACACTGATCTATATGTCTATTTTTATGCCAGTACCATGCAGTTTTGATGACCATAGCCTTGTAGTATAGTTTGAAGTCTGATATTGTGATTCCTCCTACCTTGTTCTTCTTTCTCAAGATTGCTGTGGCTATTTGTGGGCATTTTTGGCTCCATATAAATTTTTGAAGTATTTCTTCTATTTCTGTGACGTCTGTCATTGGTATTTTAATTAGGGTTGCATTGAATCTATAGACTGCTTTGGTTAGTATGGACATTTTAATAATGTTAATTCTTCCCATCCATGAACATGGTATATGCTTCCATTTATTTGTATCTTCCTTCATTTCTTTCTTCAATGCTCTGTAGTTTTCTGAGTACAGATCACTTACCTTCTTGGTTAAGTTTATTCCTAAGTACTTTACTTTTCTTGTTGCTATGGTAAATGGGATTTGTTTTCTAGCTTCTATTTCTGATGTTTCATTATTGGTATACAAAAATGCTTTTGAATCCTGGATATTGACTTTATATCCAGCTCTTTTGCTAAATTTGCTTATGAGGTCAAGGAAGTTCTTGGTGGAGCCTATTGGGTTTTGTATGTACACTATCATGTCATCTGCAAATAATGACAGTTAGACTTCCTCCTTTCCAATTTGGATACCTTTGATTCCTTTTTCTTCCCTGGTGGCTATGCCTAGAACTTCTACAACAATATTGAACAGAAGTGGAGAAAGTGGACAGTCTTGTCTTGCTCCTGATTTTAGGGGGAAAGCTTTTAGTTTTTGTCCATTAAGTATGATGTTGACTTCAGGTTTCTCATATATGGCCTTTATGATGTTGAGGTATGTTTTTCTATCACCATTTTGCTGAGTGTTTTTTTTTTTTAAATCATAAATGGTTGCTGTACTTTATCAAATGCTTTTTCAGCATCTATTGATATGATCATATGGTTTTTTTCTTTCATTTTGTTGATGTGGTGTATTATATTTATTGATTTACGAATGTTGTACCATCCTTGCATCCCTGGGATGAAACCCACTTGATCATGGGGTATGATCTTTGTAATGTACTGCTGAATCCGGTTGACCAATATTTTGTTGAGAATCTTAGCATCTATGTTCATCAGAGATGTGGCCTATAGTTTTCTTTCTTAGTTGGATCTTGCCCTGGTTTTGGGATTAGAATAATATTGGCCTCATAGAAAGATTTTGGAATAGGTTGTATTTTTTGGTATGTGTTGAGAAGGATAGGAGTTAGTTCTTCTTTAAATGTTTGGTAAAATTCACCTGTGTAGCCATCTGGTCCTGGGTTCTTGTGCTTTGGGAGATTCGGGATTACTTCTTCAACTTCACTAGTTGTTATTGGCCTGTTCAGGCTTTCTGCTTCCTCTGGATTCAGTTTTGGTAGATTATACATTTCCAGAAGTTTGTCCATTTCACCCAGGTTGTCATAGTTCTTGTCAAATAGTTGTTTGTAGTAATTTCTTACAATCTTTTGTATTTCTGAAGTATCAGTTGTGATTTCTCCTCTGTCAGTTCTGATTCTGTTTATTTGGGCCCTCTCTCCTCTTTTCCTTGATGTGTCTGGATAAAGGCTTGTCAATTTTGTTTATTTTTTTTTAAAGAACCAGCTTCTGGAATTGCTGATTCTTCGAATTGTAGTTTGTGTATCTAAGTTACTTAGTTCTGCTTGATGATTTCCTTCCTTCTACTTGCTCTGGGCTTTGTTGTTGCTCCTCTAGTTCTTGCATCTTTGTGGTTAGGTTGTTTTTATAAACTACTTGTGACCTTTTTAGGAAGGTCTGTATTGCTATAAATTTCCCTCTGAGGACTGTCTTTGCTGTGTACCATAGGTTTTGGGCTATTGTGTTCATTCTCATTTGTTTCCAAGAAACATTTTTATTTCATCTTTGATCTCTTTAATAACCCATTCATTACTTAAAAGCATGTTATTCAGAGTCCATGAGTTAGAATATTTTTGTTTTTTTCCCTTGAGATTGATTTCTAGGTTTAAGCCATTGTGATATGAGAAGATGCTTCATATGATTTCAGTTTTCCAGTATTTGTGGAGGCTTGTTTTGTGACCTACCATGTGGTCTATCTTAGAGAAGGATCCATGTGCATTTGAAAACAATGTGTATTTTGCTTCTTTGGGGTAAAAGTCTCTGTATATATCAGTTAGGTCCATTTCCTCTAGAGTGTTGTTCAATGCCACAACATCTTTGGTGAATTTTTGTTTAGAAAATCTGTCCATTGTTGATAATGGGGAATTAAAATCTCCTGCTATTAGAAAATCTTGAAGTCCTCCAAGATTTTCCTTATATATTATGGAGCTCCTGCCTTGGGTATGTATATGTTTACCACAGTTATTTCTTCTTGATGGATTGTTCCTTTAAGTATTATGAAATGCCCTTCTTTATCTGTTTTTATGTCCTTCATTGTAAAATCTATTTTGTCTGAAATAAGTAGTGCTACTCCAGTATTTTTCTCATGTCTATTTGCTTGATATATATTTTTCCATTCCTTCACTCTCAATCTGTATTGATCTTTTGTTCTGAGGTGGGTCTCTTGAAGACAGCATATATGTGAGTCATGCTTTCTTATCCATTCAGCTGCCCTATGTCTTTTGATTGGTGCATTTAATCCATTTATATTTAAGATTATTATTGATTGATACTTATTCATTGCCATTTTCCCACTTTGTACCTGTGTTCCTCTATGACTTTCTGTTTCTTCATTTTTTTTTTTTTTTAAAGCAGACCCTTTAGCATTTCTTGCAATGCTGGTTTGGTAGAGATATATTCTTTTAATCTTCTTTTGTCTGGGAAACTCCTTAGTTCTCCTTTCATTTTGAATGAGAGCCTTGCTGGGTAAAGTATTATTGGTTGCAGTCCTTTGTTTCCCATTACTTGAAATACTTTTTGCCATTCCTTTCTGGCTTGTATTGTTTCTGTTGAATAATCATTTGATAGCCTTATTGGAGCCCCCTTATATGTTATTTGCTGTTTCTCTCTTGATGCTTTTAGGATTCTCTCTTTGTCTTTGAAATTTGCCATTTTAATCATAATGTGCCTTGGAGTTGGTCTGTTTGGGTTGATCTTCATTGGGACCCTCTGTGCTTCCTGAACTTGAGTAATGTTTTCACTCATCATGTTAAGGAAATTTTCTGTCATTATTTCTTTAACAGATTTTCCATTCCTTATTTCTCCTCACCTTCTGGTGTCCCTATGATACAGATGTTGTTACATTTCATATTGCCCTGCAGCTATCTTAAAACCTCTTCATTCTTGTTCATCCTTTTTTCATTCTCTTGTACAGTCTTGGTATATTTTTCTACATTGTCCTCCAACTCACTGATCCAGTCCTCTGCTTCCTCTAGCCTGTTGTCAATTTCTTCTACTTTATTCTTCAATTCAAAAATTGTATTCTTCTTTTCCTCCTGGCTCTTACTGATAGTTTCTAATTCCTTTTTTGATGCTGGTGTAGCTCTCAGTAAGTTCCTTGTAACTTCCCTGGAGTTCTTTGTAGTTCCCCTGGAGTTGTTTATAATTTTCTTGAGTGGCTGAGCTCATTGAGCTTCTCTATCATCATTCTTTTGAATTCTATATCTGATAGTTTGTTTGCCTCTGTTTCATTTAGTGATCTTTCTGGAGATTCTTCCTTTCCTTTTGGTGATGGACTGATTCTTTTTTCCCCATTTTGGTTGTCTGTTGTTGCTTGTTTTTTGGTTTTTTGTTGTTGTTGTTGTTGTTTTCTTGGGTTAATCTGCTTTGCTTCCCTGCCTTTGTGGAGTACCCTTCTGTGTTAGGAGATTTGTGGAGTTCAGTGTTGCAGTCTCCTAGATTTCCTCCACTTGTTGCTCTCGGGGTCGCCTTTATGTCATGAACTTGGACAGTCTGTTTGTATTTTGGATTGGTTGTGTATGCTGCTCCTTTCATTCTAGTTGGCTGATTGAAAGACACTCCTATCCTTTCTCATACACTGTTTTTGAGTTGCTCCTAAAACAGAACCACCAGTCCAGGCAAAATAATCACACATTCAGAGATATCTTTCTCTCTTACTTACCTTTTCATCTGCCTATGAATGTAACTATATACCCACATCCTCCAAAGTAACCCCCACTATTAATCACACCCTCAGCTGTAACTGTGCGAGTCTTAATAGGGATGTAGATATATTAAGACTGTTGTACAAAGGGAAAAATGATTAAGTTAACTAAAGTATAGATAATTTTGAAGGGTGCTGAGGAGTAGCAAAGTTAGCAGGAATATGAGAGAGAAAATTAACTTATCTATTCTATAGAAAAGATGAGAGGGATAATCAGAAAGCTTCAACTATGAGTGAACAGTATAAGCCTATATATATATAATTGCTGCATCTACCTCCCTGTTCACCCTTAATGAGCCCTGATTGGTCCAGGTGGAGCCAGGACCTGTGTGCTCTTAGCAGAAGAAAAGAAAAGAAGGTTTTAGGTGGCTGGGGAGGGGAGGAATAGTTATATTGAGGACTGGGAATGAGTTGTAGCAGGAGAGTGAGTAGACTTTAAATCAAGAGTAGGAGGAGGGTCTTGGGTAGTTAGGTGGATTGAAACAGGTGAGGAGTAAAAATATGTGAGTTGAGATACACAATGGAATAAATAGTATTTACTTAAAATGCACTAATTATGAGGGTTGGAAGTAACTTTCAAAAAGAATATGTTAGGGATTAATACTTCATATAGCTCTCAGTTTAACTGAGGTGCTTGAGCTTAGTAGCAATCCATTTACTGAGCCTGCCTCTTTTTCTTGGTCAGGTCTCTGCAGTGTGCAGTTTAGCTGTGCGGTCTTGGATTGGCAGGGCCTATGGTTGTCACAGTCAGGGCTGATTCTGAGCCCCCAGGTAGGTTGGGCTTCCAATAGCCTCTCTTGGTTTCTGTGCTGCTTATGTTTTGGGGCCCTCCCTTCTCTCACTGGTTCTGTGTGAAGACCTGCAGGGAGCTTCTCTGGTGTCTATGGCTGCTCCTTCCCCTCCAGCTCCTTGAGGAGGTTCCTGCCTGCGATGGGCATCTGTCTCCAACTCCGGGTGGTCTGCATCCTCACTGGCTCCGGTGATGACTAGCCCTACCCCTGCAGCTTCTGGAGGAGTTAGCTGCTGTCCGCTAACAGCACCTGGCTTCCCTGAGCAAAGTCTAACTCTCCAAGCAGTCCAGCTCTTTGAGGGGTTTTTCATCTCTGCCTCTGTGATGTCTGCCTTGCTCCCCAGGGGGTACACAATGCAGCCTGCCAGCTAACATTACTCCTTCCCCTCCAGCTCCTTGAGGAGGCCTTTGTTGCCTGCAATGGGTGCACCAATTGCACCAGCTGCAATTTCCTGGCTCACAGTTTGGAGTCCCCCTGGGAGCCTGCAGCCAGTGTGGGTGTACAGGCCTGGGCCGTCCCCCTTGCTGGGGCTCTGAGCTACCCTCTCCCAGGTGGTGCAGCAGCAAGACTTCAAGTCTTTGTGGGATCCTGGGGCTGTAGTGGGGGTGCAAAGCATTAGGCCTACCCCCTCACAGGGACTCCAAGCCGCTCTTTCCCTGGTGGCGCAGTGGCACAGTTTTTGGCCTTCTCATTGCCATGGCCAGTGCCCTTCCCTTCTCTCCCACTCCTGCTCCCTGCAGGTCTCTTCTCCTCTGCCTCTGGCCCAATGAGGAGCTTCCTCTCTCTGTCTCCAGAGGGGAGGCTCTCACCCAGTTCCTCCCCTGCAGGGGTTCAATTCCTCATTTCCTCTGGCATTTGCCCTCACTGTCCACACTTCACTGGTCAGATTTCTAGTCACCAGGGAGCCTAGTACTGGCTTCAGTTAAAGACACCCCTCTGGGCAGAGCCGCCACTGCCCGGATCCGACCTTGGCCCACCTGCAGGTTTGGAACTGTCTCACCTGCTCTCCTGTAGATCTCTGCTGCCTCTGGGCTGTGCACCTCTGAGTTCAGATGCTGACTGCTCCAATTCTTAGGGACCTGCAGGTATCTTGTGCTCCCTACCCTATCCTCCAGCTGCTCTGGCGCTTGAGAACACTATCAGTACTGTTCTCTACTCTGTTGCCATCTTTTTTTCCCTTGAACTGTACACTTTAAATTAGTAAGTCATATAATACATAAATTGTATCTGAGAAAGTTTTTACCACAAAAATAGACCAAGTTTACAAAGACCCATTTGAGGAAAACAATAATAATAAAAGTCAACAAAAGATATAAAAAATGACCTCAATAAACAGTGATTTCCTGGAAAAAAAAGACAATATTTTCAAAAGCAATTTCTTTTAAGTTAACCTACAAATACATTTCAACCACATTAAAAATTGTAATGGAAGCCCTGGCTGGTAGCACAGTGGATAAGGTGCCGGCCTGGGAACCCAAAGGTCACAGGTTCAATTCCCCAGCCAGGGCACATAACCAGGTTGCAAACCAGGTCTCAAGTCAGGTCTGTGGCTGGAGGCAGGTGAAACGCAACCATACATTGATGTCTCTCTCCCTCTCTGCCTATCTCTCCCTTCCCCTGTTTCTAAAAATAATGAAATAAAATCTTTAAAAAAAATTGTAATGGAATTTTTTTCACATTTAAAAAGTTAATTCTAAATTTCTCCAGAATGAGTAAATGTTTAACAATGGCCTAGACATTTTTAAAATAAAAAAGGACAATGTGAATTATCTGCCAGATATAATAATCTATTTGAAAGATACAAGGATCAGAAACACCATGCCAAATGCAGGAAAATCTAGACAGAAAAAAATGAATGAGAACACAGAAACAAGAACCAGCTTTGTGCATTCCTGGACCTGCAGTAGATGAAAAAAGTGGCATTACAAATCAATGACATTGATTATTTGGCCAATAATATTGAATTCAATGATCCAAATCCTTCTCCCAAGTTTATCCTTATGTGTGGCATAAGATGTCTATTCGTATGCCAGTATAATGCTGTTTTGATTACTATGGCTTAATAATGTAGTTTGATATTAGGTAATGTGATTCCTCCAACTTTGTTCTTTCTCAGGATCACTGTTGCTATGTGGAACTTTTTGTGGTTCCATATAAGTTTTTGAAATATTTGTCTTAGCTCTGTGAAGTACATCATTGAAATCTTGACAGGGATTTCATTGAAGCTATATATCACTTTGGGTAATATGGACATTCTAAAGATGCTAATTTTTCCTATCTATGAACACAGTATATGCTCCCAATTATTTGTATCTTCTTCTGTTTCTTTCTGTGGTATCTTATAATTTTTGCATACATAGCCTTTACATCCTCGGTTGGGTTTATTCCTAGGTATTTTATTCTTTTTGTAGCAATTGTACATAGGATTGTTTTCTTAATTTCCCTTTCTTAGTTTGTTAGTAACATGAAAATGTAACTGATTTTTGGATATTAATTTTGTATCTTGCTACATTAAGTCATTTATCATTTCTAATAGTTTCTTGGTGGAATCTTTGAGGTGTCTATGTACAATTTTATGTCATTTGCAAATAATGAGTTTTACTTCTTCCTTTCCAGTTTGGATGCCTTTTAGTTCTTCTTTTTGCCTGGTCGCTGTAGTTAGGACTTCCAGTAGTACGTTGAATAAAAGAGATGAAAGCAGATATCCCTGTCTTCCTCCTAATCTTAAGGGAAACCTCTGTAGTTTTTGCCCTTTGAGAATGATGGTGACTGAATTTGTTCTATATGGCTTTACTATGCTCAGGTATGTTCCCTCTATTTCCACTTTGCTAGTTTTGTCATAAATGGTGCTTGATTATATCAAATTATTTTTCTGTATCTATTGATCATGTAATATCTTTCAAATCCACCTCCTTTTCTCTGTGTCCCATCACTACCTCATTATAAGGCATCACCATGTCAGCTGAGTTACTGCCTACTCATGTTGATATTTAGGCTGAAATAGAGGGGAGAAGATGCACACAAAGCAAAGAGAATTAAGCTCCCCACCTGGCCCCCAGGTTTGCCACTTCTTGGAGCAAAGTCACATCCTGTAAGCATCTGGGATACTGTGCCAGTGTGATATAAGAATCCTTGGAAAGTCCTTGCTTCTATTCCACATAGCCACCTGGCTAGAAACAGTTTTCCTTTTAGACATATGGAACTGGAGGCTTTGCCAAAAGCCACAGGTCAAGTGGGCTGAAGTGGTGTTCCCACCAGCCTCTCCCCAGGTGTAACTTTTTCATAGCCCCAAACAATATAAGAACACAGTGGGGCTCCATCTCCTGGTAAACTCTCAATGTCCTTGAACCCAGCCAGTACTGATGGCACCAGACACACACCCTTTGCTGATGTTCATGTTAAGCCATTGTCCAAGAAGCTAGAAAGATGCTTTAGCCCCAAGAAGAGAGGAGGAAAGCTAAATTTAGGCTTAATGATTTGGGCAGCCTTCTTGGGACTCTTGTTCCTGTACATCCCTAGTTAGGTTACCTGTCATTGTTACAAAGTCCCTTGTCACTTTCTTTTTTTTTTTTAATTTTATTGTTGCTGTATTACATCCATCCCTTTTTTGCTCCCCTCTGTCCCCCTCCCCACCCACCCTTTCCCCCCAAAGTCAATCCTACCTGTTGTCCATGTCCATGGTTCCTTTATACTAGGTTCTTGTCTAAGCTGCTCCCCTTCTTTGCCTCTGCCTCCCCCCTCCCCCAAACCCCTTTCCCCCTGACCACTTCTCTTTCTTTTAAAACCTACTGA
Organism: Noctilio leporinus; assembly: GCA_004026585.1. NCBI lineage: Eukaryota > Metazoa > Chordata > Mammalia > Chiroptera > Noctilionidae > Noctilio > Noctilio leporinus. Next base: position 21,040 of record PVIW01008082.1, on the reverse strand, counting down.
GAGTCTCCTGATAGGGCTGGCCATTGCCCCAGGTTTCTTCCTCCATCTTGCTCACTGTCTCACTCTCTAGCTGCTTTTACTTTATATTAATAGCAAGCTTGGTTCCCTGACCAAACCCCTTTCCTAGAGTGAAGGACCCAGCCCAGCCTCCATGAGAGATGGTGACAGCTGACAGGCACCAGGGGAGGAATATTTGCAGCCCTAACCTCCCACAGCTCAAGGGGGACCACCATAGGTCATGGAAGGCCAGGACTGCCTTAGGGTGGGAATAGCTTGAGGGAAATTTCACTGTAGAATTCCCCTGGAATCAGTCTCTGGATGAGACCATGTCCTCACCCCATCCTTCTCTGCCCTGTCCATGTCCTTCACTGACTTTCTGCTACGGGTCTTCCCTCAGCTAGTTGCTTGACTAGAACCCCCATTTCAGTCCTGCTTCTAGAGACCCTAATCTATCACAGAATCTTTATATTTGCACCAGTGAATAAAGTTTTCTGACATGAGAGCATAAAGATATTTTCCTTTTTACATAATTTTATCCTTTCTTCTCCTTCTCCCACTTCCAAGGCAGTGGTCCTGACCTGGGGAGGTGCTCCATCACATGTCCAGACCACCTTCTGTGTGCCTGGAGACTGCAGTTCTTAGCCTCATAGGGTTTTTTCTTTTTTAATTTTATTGTTGTTGTATTACATTGGTACAGGAGTGTTCTGGGCACTGGAAGGCAGTACTCATGGTGTCTCTTTTTAGATGGGACACTGAGGCACAGAGAAGCTGGGCCACTAGCTTGAAATGACAAAAGGAGACTTAAACTGCAGTGGTGAACACACACTACAATAGACAGATGAAGTATTATAGAATTATACATTTGAAACCTATATAACTTTATTAACCAACGTCATTGCAATTAATTCAAAAAATAAAGAATAGAAACCATTTAAATATCCATTAATAGACAACTATTAAATTATACCACAGCTGCACCCTAAAAGACTAGTTATTTATTAAAATGAAGAAGCAGCTCTTTAAATACTGATCTGGAACAATTTATGAAGTATAAAATATTTTTAACAAGCACACAGCAGTAGAGTGTCTAATATGCTACCATCTTGTGTATATTAGAAGGTATGTGTGCATTATGTGTATGTTCTATGTTTATGTGCACATTTTTGTGTGTATGTATGTGGGTATGTGTATGCATGTGTGTGGATATGTGTGCATGCATGTATGGAATAGGTAACAATCATTACCTTTCAGTTGAAGACCTGGGAAACTTGGGGACAGGCCTGAGGGAGGCATACCACTTGCTAAAATTTTGATACATGAACCTAATACCATATTGTTGGTATATTACAATCCTTTAAAGAAAAGTAGCATGAAATAAAGCAGGTATGCTCATGGCCTACTGAAAAATCAGAAATTAGTATGATCCCTTTGGAATGTGGAACAGCAGCACTATGTAGGAGAATACTGCTGAAATAATGAGTTTCCTCTCTGCTCAACCAAGATAGGAGCTAGAAATGCATCTTGGAGTCCCAGAGAGTGTAAATAAAATTGCGGACACTAACTGGCTTCTTGCTAAAGGAGAAATTATCATTACCTTGGAGATGACTATGGTGGCCACATTTAGCAAGGTAGGCAAGAAGCCCTATGCTCTGGAAAGGAAGTGAAATGAGGTCCATTTTGGAGTGAGGATTGATGGGAGCATCCCCCCAGGCCCTAGGGAAAGACAGGATGGTAGTACCAAGTCTTTAGGGGACAGAAGTCAGTTGTGTTGTATGCTCCTAGGAAGTCTGGGGCCTAGGGCAAGAGCAAAGAGTACTGCCTATCAGCAAAGGGCTCCAGGGTCACTTCCTATAGGCTCCCAGAGCCCAAGTGGGGAACAGCCTTAGGGTAAGGTGCAGGTCTGTCTATAGGTGGAGTCCAGGTCCCAGCAGCAGTCCCTTGGTGCTGCAGGAATTAGGATCCTGCAACATCCCCTCCTCTTGGGGTTGGAACCAGATTGATCTCTATTTGGACTATGGAAGTCTCAAGGAGATTTTCTCCAAAATTTAAAGCTAGTTATGTTTGATATATGCAAAATACAATAACATATCTTCCAAGATCCAACATAATAATGAAGAGATACACATAATAGATCTATACATCTGCCTGGGAGATTCTTCCCCACCTGTCCTTTGCCTTCCCAGTACCCTTAGGTGACCACATCTCTCTCCTCTACTTTAAAAAAAAATATTTTATTTATTATTTTCAGAGAGAGGGGAAGGGAGAGAGGTAGAGAGGGAGACATCAACGTATGGTTGCCTTTCACCTGCCTCCAGCTATGGACCTGGCTGTAGACCTGGCTTGCAACCTGATTATGTGCCCTGGCTGGGGAATCAAACCAGCAACCTTTGGGTTTGCAGCCTGGTGCCTTATCCACTGTGCCACCAGCCAGGGTCACTGTGCCACCAGCTAGGGTGTCTATTTTTAATAACAGTATCTCAAACAATACATTGGGTTCTTTGTGTGATATAGGATTATATCATACTACATGCAACTTTCTTTTCCACTCAAGAGCAAGTTGCTAAGAGTCACATGATAGTGCACATAGTTGTTAAGTCATTTAATTTTCATTATGTAATACTCCATGATTGGTCCATTCTGTTTCCACTAAGTGTTTGGTTGTTTCCACTTTTTGCTACTATGGACAATGCTGCTCTGAGCAGTCCTGCCTTTTTCCCCAGGCATGTTGTCCTCAGAGAAGAGTTACTGGCCTAGAGGGCTTCTGAGTATTCATTTTTATCAATTAGCACCACACTGTTTTCCCAAGTGGTACTACTGCACATGGGCATGAGCAGCTTATAGAAAGAAGCTCCTTTAGATCTATCATTGTAACCAAAAGCAGGTCTGGCTGCAAGCTTCTACAAAAGCCAATTTCCTAGGGACAAGTGCTGATGTAAAGGAAAGTGGTTTATTTGCAGATGTTGGTCATCTAGAAGATAGGGCACTCATGTCACAAAGTCTCTTTCCTGGAAGATGGGGGGCTCATACTTTAAAGCTCATTATTCTCTCATTGGAGGCAGAGATTTTTATGTGGAAGAGGAGAACAGAACACAGAGAACAAGGAAGGGGGTTGCAACGTTGTTTACATGCAGATGAGCCCAGTCCATTCAAATAAGGTAAGTAAGTGATGGTCCAGCGTTCATCATCCTGGTTTAAACATTGGCTTCAGCCCTGGCTAGTAGCACAGTGGATAAGGTGCCAGCCTGCTAAACCCCATGATTGCTGGCCCAATTCCCAGCCAGGGCGCATAATGAGGTTGCAAGCCAGGTCTCCAGCCAGGTGTGTGGCTGGAGGTAGGTGAAAAGTAACCGTACATTGATGTTTCTCTCCCTCTCTGCCTCTCTCCCTTCCTCTTTCTGGAAATAGTAAATAAAATATTTAAATAAATAAATAAATAAATATTGGCCTCATGTCATCCCAGCTTCACGTCATTCTGGCACTATTGTTGAAGGTCAGTAAATCTTGTGGAGCTGGGATGACTGAAGGTTGGGGTCTGTATCTTTTGACATTAGATCCCTAGGATTCTTACACAAACATGCTGTTCATCTGCAAGCTATGTGTTAGTCAGCACTTACAGAAATGATATCAAAAGAATGGTGGGGTGGGTTAGTTTCCCAATGTTACAATTTTCCACTGTTATGAATCCCCACTGTCAATTTTTCTTCTGTTTCTAAAGAAGTTAGAAGGTCATAGCCAAAACATTTCAGGAAACTAGAAAAATTCAGGATCCAGTCTAGTTCATAAATGAAAAATAAAATTTTACAGACAACTCACTGTATTAGAGTCTAGTTTATATAATTGTGTATAATAGAGTCTGTTGAAACACAATTTTTCTCCCAAAATCACATTCATTTTTATTAGAGCCAAATCAAGACCAATTCATTTATTATATTGTCCAGTTTCAATTCAGCCTGATTATTTGCATGAACGCAACAAAGATAGCAATTGATTATATGTATAGGCTTTCTTAAATCTACTTTGCTGGAATATTACAAGGAATTTCAAGATTGAACTTTAGCCCCTCAGGGTGGGAAAACCAAAGCCACACAGTACCCATCAGGCTTTGCCTCCAATACCTGCAAATTTGGATAAACTTCTTAAGTTTGTGAGGTTTCCAAATGTCTTGAGGCTCTTTTGTTGCCATCTCCCAGGGAAGCAACCTTTTCTCCTTACATGAGAAGACTGCCACAAACCACATGAATAAGCACAGTACCCAGACATTTCTCCAAAGGACTTTTATTGGCTCCAAGGTCATTCTTTATTTCTTAAAACATTTTGCTGACATTCAGAATCTAAGCATGTCTTTTTTTTAAATTACATTTTATTGATTATGCTATTATATTTTTCCCAATTTTCCCTCCTTTGCTTTCCTCTTCACCTAGCATCTCTTACTCCCTCAGGCAATCCCCACACCATTGTTCATGTCCATTTATCATGTATAGAAGTTCTTTGGATGCTCCATTTCCTATACTGTACTTTACATTCCCATGGCTATTCTGTAACTACCTATTTGTACCCTCGCCTCTTCACCCATTTCCCCCAACCTGCTAACTATCAAAATGCTCTCCATACCCATGATTCTGTCTCTGTTCTTGTTCTCTTAATTTGTTTTTTAGATTCAATTGTTGATATACGTATATGCATTTATTGCTATTTTATTGTTCTTAGTTTTGATCTTTTTTTTTTCCTTAAATTCCCTTAACATTTCATTTCATATTTGGTGATGGGGAACTCCTTTAGCTTCACCTGGGAAGCTCTTTATCTGCCCTTTGATTATAAATGACATCTTTGCTGGGTAGAGCACTCTTTTGAGAAATCAGCTGACAGTTTTAGGAAGATGCCCCTGCAGGTAACTAACTGTTTTTCTCTTGCTGCTTTTAAGATTCTCTCTTTAAACTTTGGTATTTTAATTATGTGTCTTGGAATGAGCCTCTTTGCATCCATTCTGTTCGGGACCCTGTTCTTCCTGTACTTATATGCCTGTTTCCCTTCATCAAACTAGAGGAGTGTTCATTATTTTTTCAAATAAATTTCCAATTTTTTGCTCTCTTCTTCTGGCACCCCTATGTTATGAATGTTGGAATGCTGGAATTTTGGGGGATTCTTTTTTTCTTTTTGCTGTACTGATTAGATGTCTTTTGATTACTTATGTTCCAAATCACTGATTTGTTTATTGGCTTCACCCACTCTACTCTTGTTTCCCTGTAAATTGTTCTTTATTTCAATTAGTGTAATCTTCATTTCTGACTGGATCTGGTTTATGCTGTTGAGGTTCTTACTAAGTTCCTTGAGCATCCTTATAACCAGTGTTTTAAACATTGCATTGGATAGATTGCTTATCTTCATCTTTTTTTAAAAGCTCTTTTCTGGAGTTTTGTTCTGTTCTTTCATCTTGAACATGTTTCCTGGTCTCCTCATTTTGGCAGCCTCCGTGTGTTTGTTTCTATGTAGTCAGTAGAGCTGCTATGACTCCCTGTCTTGGTAACATAGCCTAATTTAGTAGATGTCCTGTAGGGTCCAGTGTCACAGTCTCCCCTATCACCCAAGCTGGGTACTCAAGGTATGCCCTCCATGCAAGCTGAGTACGTCCTCCTCTTGTAGTTGAGCTTTGATTGCTGTTAGTAGGTCAATGTGAGGGGTTTACCCAGGCCAATCATCTATAAAGACTGGCTGTTACTGCTTACCACCAACTTCTGCCCAGAGGCATGATAGTAGTGCTCTGATGTGGTCTGTAGCTGTACACTGGGTGCATAGGCCTTAGTCAGCCCCCACTTTGTTTTTCCTGGGGCCACCCTACATAAAGTATAAAGCAATCTGAAATGTCTGCTGCTGGTACTGGGCTTGGAGATTCCCAGGCAAAGCCAAACTGTGAATCTAGGCTGACTGCTTCTAGTACTGAGCCTGGGGGCCCCTTGGCATATGTATGAATATGTATGGGGGGCTATGGGCTTACTGAGGCCAGCTGTTACTTGTTTGATAGGATTTAGGAAGCTGTGAAGCATGAGCCATATATAGCCATTCATAAGGGAAAGTATTGGTTAACAATTTGGGTAGGCCTGTAAATTAGGTGGGACAGTCTTAGGGGATCTTCAAGGTGGGGCACACAATGTTACCCAGGCTGATGTACCCTCGTATATGGCATCCACTGGCCCGTTCTGTGGCTCTGTGGGGGAGGACTCAGAAAAGGAATCATGGCCTCTGACTGCCTTTCTTTCTGGGAGAAAGCTGTCCTACAGCTCTGTCTTGATGCCAGACACGTCATTTCCTCCCTATCTGTCATTGGTGTCTTTCAAGCTGCTATCCCAGTGCTGAAACTCACAGGTAGCAAGTCAGAATAAGTCCATGTGTGGGTTCTTTAAGGGGAAGTGCTTGGGACCCAAGAAGTTTTTTCCACTAACTTAATCCCTGATGTTTCTTGCTGCCAGAAGTTGTGGGGACTTTTCTTTCTGGTACTGGAATTTGGGACTGGGGAGCCTGGTGTGAGGCTTGGACTCCTTGCTCCCAAGATATCTCTCACAAAATTTTACCTACCACACATGGATGTGGGACCAATCCACTCCAAAACTCTGCCTCCTACCAGTCTGGATGGATGTAGTTTCTTTAATTCTATAGTTGTCAGACTTCCACTCAACTTGATTTTTGATGGTTCTGAGTGATGGGGGTTCTATATTTTAGTTGTAAGTTTGATGTGGTTTTGTGAGGAAAAGAGCCATGTTTACCTATGCTACCATCCTAACAGTAAGTCTAAGCATGTCTCTTTTAGACATGACATTTCATTCAATGTCTTAGCTAATAAATCTATAACTAAAAACTGGAAGAAATCATATTTCTATTAAAAATAATATTTCTATTAAATTCATGCAAATAAACATATCATCATGAAAATAATAATACTCATTAAGAATTTCCAAATGAGGGATCAGGTAGGGGAAAAAATTTAAATGATTCAATATTGTTAAAATTTACCAAATTGTTAAAAAAAAACACACAAAAAAGTAAACACAATTTAAAAAAATAAACAACAGTTTGAACAAAGTCACAAGAATAATAATTTTCTTCAGTTCATTCAGCTCCATAATCAATCTTCCTTTATCCTGATTATTGACCAGCATGTTTATAAACATAGTTGTTCCCCAATGCCCTAAAAAATTCCCATTTATTTCAAAGGTATGACATGAAATTTTGTTCTGAGAAAGTTATATTTTAGAATAAGTCAAAAATGTAACATTTTTGCAAGTGCATTACAATAAAACAATGTCTCTAAATGACCAAAAGATTTATAAATGACATGGTTATTGACCTGATTACAATACAATTGACAAAGCAATTTGCCTTTTTTTGTAACAATATTTGAAGATCAGACTCAGAATTACAAATGAAAGTTCATGAGAATAAGAAATTAATTATTTTGTTTCCACTGTCCATTGTACCTGGGGTTTCTGTTGGGAAATAATAATTGGTTTTGGAAAATCAAAAGCTTATGGCCTTTTAATTTGTCACTAAACTTATCACTTTGCTTTACCATCCATGTACCTTTCTTTTTCTTTCTCATTATTTCCCATTTCCACTTCTCTTCTTGAAGTGGAAATCCTACTCCAAATGTCCTTTTTCCCTGTATGTTCCTTTCTATTATCCTGTGTCACCTTTTTCACTTCAATTCCTTCACCTCTTGCTTCTTCCCTCTACACAATCCTTCAACTTGCAGAGACCCTGTTCAACTTATATTGACCCTCTGCTACTTATACAAACTTTTTGTAACTTTCCTAGTCCTTTTAGTTTCTCTTTTTAACTTATTGAGAAATAAATAACCCACTTTCAAGTCTATTTTCTTCAAAATATATTGCCATAATTTACACCTTCTATTACCAAAACTATATATTCTTTCCCAACTTAATTAGTATTTTTAATTTTTAGTGATGAACAAAAGTAATTAGCATTCTTTAGATTGGCAAATTTATGAATACATTTTATAACTTATAAAAAGTTTTTTTTTTTCCTATTGGCAAATATACTCACAATTTTTTATTGGTGATTACTGTATTTCTTAGGGTGCTCCAAAGTGAGCTGTTTCATTATCTAGTGACCTTGAAAACTTTTACAGAAATTAGAGAAGCTATATCTGGCTTGTTATGTCTTGTTTTGGGGACCACAGCTCATGAGTTGTGAGAAGGAAATTCAGAGTTTAAAAGACTCATTTTTTTCAATTTTTCCCTAAGTTTTACTGTTGGAGAGGGGAGCGAGATGTTTTCCCCTCTTTATTTTTTACTTTTAGAGAGAGGGGAAGGAAGGGAGGTAGAAAGGGAGAGAAACATCAATGTATGGTTGCTGTTCACCTGCCTCCAGCTGAGGACCTGGATGGAGACCTGGCTTGCAACCTGGTTATGTGCCCTGACTGGGAATTGAACCAGTGACCCTTGGGTTTGCAGGCTGGTGCCAATCCACTGAGCCATACCAGCCAGGGCTTTCCCTTCTTTACAACATCAATTTTAATCCTTTCTCTGCAGATTCCTTAAATATAACATTAGAGATCTTATTACATTTACCATACCTTTAGCAAAACAATTTAAGACTGATACTGTGCCATTCCTTTCAAAACAGAAACAAAAATGAAATCCAAAGCAAAGACAAAGTTTTACAAAACAATAAGATCAAGCCAAGTCCCTATAAGAAAGTAAGCAAAAATCTATAACCAAAGTTTCACTTTAGACAGACAAGAGAAACAGACAGAGCTCTCAAACAGAAACAGACATTCTCCCACACACAGGAGCAGAGAAACAAAACAAATAAGACTATTAAAAAGCAGCATTCAACAGGAAAAGTAAACAGAAACCAAAACTAAATCCCACATTGGGGAACTGGGGTTATTTTTTTAATTTAATTTTATTTTGTATTACATTCATCCCCTTTTTCTTCCCCTTGGGGTTATTTTTTTCTTGTCACCGAGTTGTGCCTACTGCCAAGCAGCACCTATTGATTCAACAAACCCAGGAGGGTGGGTAGGGGCTCCTGGTTGTACACACCACAGACTTACCTAGTCTGGGCTCAACAGCCCACCAACAACTTGTTTCCTTTCACCAGCAAAGTGATGAAAGGTAGCTGATCTTGAGAGGGAGAGCAGAACAAATCCCTAAGATAAAGAACTGTTGGCAGCTGCTGGGGACTCTCGTAATCCCTACCATGGGGTCAGCCTGTCACAAGAAGCTGGGACTACCAACCCGGGCCCTCCAGGCCTTACGAGAGTCTATATTGTCCCATCTGGGTCACCAAAAACAGTAACTGAAAGCAGGTTTTCTGCCTGCTGCTACAAAAGCCAATACTCTAAAGGCAAGTGTTGATGTAAAGTGGTTTATTTGCAGATGCTGGCCATCTGAAAGATGGGGGACTCATGTCTCAAAGCTTATTTCCTGAAAGATAGCATAAAGCCCATCTTCCCCTCTCATTGGAAGCAGAGGTTTTTTTTTTTTTGTTTTTTTTTTTTTTTATAAGGTGGGCAAGAGGAACAGACACAAAGAATAAGGAAGGAAGCAGCAGAGTTCCATATGTACAGATGATCACAGTCCATTCCAATAAGACAAGTGAAGTTCTGTGTGCATCATCGTTGTTTAGTCATCCTGGCTTCATGTCATCCTGGCTCCATGGTTGAAGGTCAGTAAATCTCACATAACTGGGATGCCTAAAGGTTGGGGTCTATATCTTTTGAAGTTAGTTGCTAGGATTCTTATACAAACATGCTGTTCTTCTATAAGCTACATATTAGTCAGCATCATCACATACAGAAACAACATCAAGAGTGGTGGGGTGGGTCACTTTTCCACCATTACAACTTTCCACTGTAACACTGTTGGGCTACACTTTGCCATGGTCTGATGTTTAGGAAACAAAGCAGGAGGGTATGCAGGACTCCTCCAGCTGGTGTGGCAAAGTCAGCTGTTCTGTTGGTAGAAAAAACTCATACTGGTCTCAGAATCTAGAGTCATAAAATGTGCATGGTCTTCAGCGGTTCCATCCTGAAAGTTTATTCTAAAGAAAGTGCATGAAGAGAGTAAGGAACTAACTGTTTTGGTCTCCATATATGTTGAGTGTTTGTATGTACTCAATGTCTTCAAAGAAGAAATGGGTAACAACTTAAATGTTTGACAACAAAGGAATGGCTTAGCAGTACTCTCCATGTGAAATTAGTCTAGAAACATCAGAAACAATCATGTCATCCACTTAGCAACATGAGGCATGTGGAACAGGCATTTAAGAGCAGCCATCCAGAGCCATGATTGTACTCATGCCATGAGCACCATTAACATGAATCAACCCATGGTTGAACCCTCCTGAAGAATAACTGGTCAGAAGTCAGCCAGCCTTCTGGGAAACTGAATTGCTTACTCTCACAGACCACACTGAAGATGGCTATGTCCTCTCGGTGAAGAAGCAACAGGAGAGAAGGAGGCTGCACCACCCCCAGGGGCTCTGTGGAGTAGCCCTCCCATCAGTTCTAATCATCGTTCTCTGGACACAGAGACTACCTTGTTGAAATTGTCATTACTGAGACTTTGTCACAGGCAGCCTCACCATTATTCCAGTGAGAGAGCTATGGCATCTCTGGAAAAAGCAGTACCCTGAAACCTAGGCCCACTGATCTCTTGCAGTGTTTTGGTGACACAGTGTGAGCTGCCTGGGCCTTGCCTTTATTCCAAGGCCACCTGGCCAGTTTGCCAGATGCAGTCAGCTGCAATTCTGAAACCAAGTAAGGCATGAACTAGTGTTCTTCTAAAAATAACGGGATTTTATTTTAGCAAAATTTTAAACCATAGAACTATGCCTCCCAGGAAGCTGCTTGGATGACACAGTCACAAAATAAAACAAAATATATGAAAACAAACCAACAACAAACTACAATAACTACAAAAACTCTAACTACAAAAATATGATAAACATTTTCCTGACCAAAACAAAACAAAAAAACTCTAAAAATCAAAACCATTGAAACTTGTCTTAAGCCTTTGTTAACCCCACCCACCTTTGTCCTGTCCATCCTGGCAAGGGTACTGACCAGTACCACCCAGTTCTGAGACACTGGAACACTGAAAAATATGACAGTTGTAAGTTAAAACACCATGTGACCCTCAGTTGGTTCATGATTTTAATCCCTTTAGGAACTGGTTTTAATAGAAAAATAAGAGGTGTGCAGAGGGTGCCAGGTTATGAACCTTCCTGGGTGTCCTCGTGTTTTGTCCAGCTTTTTGTTGAGATCCTGTCTTTGTTAGGTCATCCCATGCCCAACTAGGACCACACCGCTCAGGGGCAGGCAGTCAGCTTGTGATCTGTTAGGAGACACATTCTGGTGCAGCCAGAGGTGAAACAAGACAGAGGAGGACCAGAGCAGAAGGAATGCTCCAACTGGGAGCAAGAAGTGTCTCCAGTGTGTGCAGGCCTGGGCTGTGGGTCCTGCACTCAGCAAAGGTAAGGGTTATTGTGGTGAGGGTAGAACTGAGTGTGTGACATCAAGTGCATGCAAACTCAGAGAACAAAGATATCAAATGGGGGAGGGGTGTGAGGCTGCATAATTTCTGCCTCAAATGATAGAGTGACAAGCATCAGCATGCAGGAGGCTCTGAAGGGATGACTGCTGATGGTGTGATAGCAAAAGGTGACTTCTGATTGTAATGCATCTAGGGGTGTGACATCTGGATGGGGTTTAACAATCAGCAAATATATCATATCAGAGGCTGTGTGGGTGCTGAGTGAGCTTAGCACAAAGATGTGTTATAGAAGCAAATGATGAACATATAACAAACTAGCATATAACAAACATGATGTGTGTGTAGCTTCTGGGGGTGTGTATGGGTAACAGGGGCTTGTAAGAAAGACTGCAGTCCCTGGCTGTGTGGACAGGACCAGCCCTGCCCTCCTTGAGCCTAGCTCAGCATGGTAGGGCTGTGGGCCAGGTTGTCCTGGCAATTGTCCAGGCCCCAGGCTTTCTACATACCTCCAGTGAAGTGAGGCTTCATGAGGAGTTCAGTGACAGCCTCTTCCCACATCCAAAGGAGTTGGCTGCTGCTGACCCACACTGAGAGGACCTATGGACATAATGTGGGGGAAGCTCTGAGTAGGGCATCCTAAAGGACTTGGGCAGGCTCCTGAGGAGGGAACCAAGAACCAAACTCAAGAAAGAGAGCATCTTAAACAGGGGATGTACCAGTCTCTGACTAGACTGACCCCCACAGGCCAGCACAGCACTCGTGGGTCCTCACCAGAGGATGTGGAGGCACCACTGCTGGTTTAACCTCATTCCTGCCATGCTGCCTTTCCTCGGTTGTGTTCTTCTGATTTCTGTTTTTCAAAACTTCAAGCATACACCCTGCCCTTTTTTCCCCAAAGTTCACCTAAAGAGACTGAGAGGGGGAATTATATATTCAACTAGTCACTAAGGAGACATTAAGTTTCTCCTGAAGGATCCCCATGCTGGCTGTCTCCCCAAAGCTGGAAGGATGGATTCTCATTGCTAAACGCCCAACACATGCTGTAAACCACACACACACACACGAATAGGAGTAGCCCAAGGCCCAAGGCTTCACTGAGCTGGTTTGGGATTTAATCTTTGTTTCAGGCAAGGTTAGATTTCCCCCAAGTTGTGACTGTTTCCCCACCAACCCTACAAAATAGCACCCTCCATGTGATGCATTCCCTCCATACACTACTCCCCATGTAGCCCCTCACACTTGTGTGCTGCTGAGAAGGTAAACCATCTCCCTTGCCTGATTTTCATAACCACCTGGAATTCTTAGGCCATTTGGTAACGGGAAACTGAGGCTCAGAGACTCAGTAAGATGCCAAGACCACACAGCCTACAACCCAGAGCAAATGACAAAATGAAGTGGGGAAACTCCAAACTGTTGAGAATAACAAAACATATTTATTTCAATTATTAATACATGAGCTCCTCAGCTCACCAAAGTTTTATGCCATCATATTGCACCCTGGGCTCTATGGGTGCATAGAAACAACCTAGCATCTGGCCAGACTAAGACTAAGGGTGGGGCCAGGGCCAAGCCATTAAGAGGAAAGGTGGCCCTGCTCTGTGACTGGCAGAATGAAGGCAGCCCATGTGAAAGGATGGCTCCAGCCTGACTCCTGCAGGGGAGGGCTTCTTGCCTTGGCCAGGGCTGTCCCTTAGCAGGGTGGGTGAGGTGGGGAAGGTAGTGAGTGGGATGGGCCACAGGCTGTCCTGAGTCAAAATATTGCTTTTGCACCATGGGCAGGTTCAGGGGCAGAGCTCACAACAACAAAAAGCCTCTTTGCAACTGAAAATGCTATCATTCAGTCCTTACCTACTCAAGGATCCTGGGGAAGCACCTATCAGCTAGAGCAGTTAGAGGAAGAAAGCATCAAAATACAGGAAAGACAGGTGGCAAGCATACAGTTATAAGTGCCTGAGGTAGGTTGCACCCAAACCTGGCCAGGTGTGATGTCAGCCCAATGCAGTGGTTGTGAGAATGGGGACCCTGCATCCATCAGAACCTCACATTCTTGGGCCCCCAGCCCAGACCTCAGAGCCTCCAGTGTATCAGGCCCTGCAGAGGCATTGCGCCTAGTGCAGCCGCAGGTAGGCAGGGGTGGAGTAGTTGAAGAGTAGAAAGTCCATCTTGTAGAGGTCGAAGAGGCGCCGCTGGTAGAAGGGGCTGATATCCTGGAAGAGGTGAATTGCCTGGTTGTGCATGGAGGCAGCCTTGGCCTGGGATGGTGGAGCCGGGAAGCGCAGGCCCGGTGTGCCCACTAGGCCCAGAACAAAGGCCGCATCCTCTGCCAGGGTCTCAAACTTGCCCACCACATCGTAGCGTAGGCGACAGGGGTGGCAGAGCTCGTGAGCGCGCTCCCAGTGCTCATTGAAAGGTTCCTCACGGCGAGTGCGTGGGTCCAGGAGGTAGGCCAGGAACTCAGAGAAGCGCACATCGTGGCCACGCGCCAGTGCGTCAGGGTGAGGGTGAGGCCGCAGGCGGCGCACAATGCGTGTTCCGTAATGTCTCTGGAAGACCGCACTGTAGGGCCGTGTGAACTTGTTGCTGTAGGCTGAGGCCAGGCGTTCGAAGGGGTCACGCACAAAGAGAAACGCCAAGTAGTTGCGCAGGCGCTGGTTGATCTCAGTGGGGCTGAAGTCAGCGAGAGAGGGCAGGCGGCCTGGAGCATGCGCCTCGTGCGCGGGGATGGCTTGAGGGTCCCGGCCCTCTGGGCTGCTTAGTGCCAGCAGCACACGCTTCCAGTTGGTGCAGGCTACCTTTGGCACGTAGCAGTAGAGCAAGCCGTGAACGTCATCCACTAGCACATGCCGCAGGTCTTCAGGCTGCAGCAGGCGCTGCCTGCGTGTGTGGCGGCTGCAGGCTCGGCGCAGCAGACTGCGACGCTGCCGTTGCACCTCAGCCACGGCTGAGTTCGGACCCTGAGGATGACAAGACTGGAGTGAGTGTTGCTTTCCAGCGCGGGTGTGGGCTAGGGCTGGGCAGCAGGTAGGGGACCTGGACTGGAACACCCCACTCCCACCCCCACCCCGTGATGCAACTGATCACTGTATATGATTAGGGGCCCAGGCATTGGTCCCAGACCTGAATTAGGGGATGGGGGTCATGTAAAACAATGTGACTAATCACTTGTTGGACATTGAGGTCTGAGGAGCTCCTGATAACAAATATGACATGGTTAGAGTAAGCTTCATTAAAAAAAAAAAAAAAATCTGACTTCAGTCCTGACTAGTGGTGGCTCAATGGATAGGTATCAGCGTGCAAACCCAAAAGATGCTGGTTCAATTCCCAGTCAAGGCACATAACCAGGTTGCAAGGCGGGTCTCCAGCCAGGTCCTTAGCTAGAGGCAGGTGAAAGGCAACCATACATTGATGCTTCTCTCCCTTTCGTCCTCCCTGCCATTCTCTCTGAAGATAATAAAAAATCTTTAAAAAATGACTTCAATGTACTCAGCATGAAAACAAACTGAGTGTCTTCTATTTACTAGAAGTAGTATAGGGTACAAGAATGGCAGCCTTCATTCCATATAAATAGAGTTGAAAATGCAGCTATTTGCAGGCTAGTGGGATATTTTTGTTTAATGATAAAATTAGCTAATTCTATATTAGTGAATTGGCACATTCCTTTGGGTCTTGATTTCTTTATCCCATCCAGACTTCCCTATCCCACTGCAACAAGTTCTAATCTCAGTGCCAGGGCAGGAAGCCTGCCCTCTCTGAGCCTGTTCTTCCTCTGTGAAATAATAACATCCTGCATTTACCTGCACTTACTGTGTACCAGGCACATCAGTATGACCTTTAGAACTCTACAAATAGGGTAATATTATGTGGTCACTTTGGCTTAACCCTTCTTAGCCCTCCTCAGCCATGCCAACATCCAAGCCAGTACCTCCAGCAAGCCCCTGTCCTTTGTTCAAGTCTTTTTTTTTTTTTTGCCTTAAACAGGGTCTTCACTTCCAACAGTAACCCTCAAAACTTCCCCCCTGCCCCTCTCTTTTTTTTTTGGGGGGGGGGGAGTCTGAATTCTTAGAAGAAAGTATTTTTAATTTCTAAAAGTTGCATTAAGAGCCTTTAGATAATAAGACAATAATATTGGTGAGGATGTGGGAAAGTGGAACCTTCATTCATTGCTGGTGAGAAAATAAAGTGGTATAGATGTATAGATGGGTAGAAAACCATTTGGCAGTTCCTCAAAAAAACTATAAACATGTGATCCAGCAATTCCACTTCTAGGTATATATCTTAAGTATTAAAAACATAAGTTACACAAAAACTTGTATGCAAATGTTTATAGTACCATTATTCGTAATAGCCAAAGACTGGGAACAACCCAAATGTCCATCAATTGGCCAACAGATAAATGGTATATATGTGGTCTATCCATACCATGGAATATTATTCAGTCATAAAAAGGAATGAAGTTCTGATACATGCTCAAACATGGATGAAGCTTGAAAACATTATGCACACTAAGTAAAAGAAGCCAGACATAAAAGGCCACATGCATGATTCCATTTATATAATGTGTCCAGGATAGATCCATAAAGAGAGAAAGTAAATTGGTGGTTGTCAGGGACTGGGAGGGGAGAAAGTGGGGAGTGACTGCTAATACCTTCTGGGTTTCATTTTGGAGTGATGAAAATGTTCTGAAATTAAATGGTGGTGATGGTTGTGCTTCCTTGTAAACATACTAAAACCACTGAATTGTACACTTTAAAAGAGTGAATTCTGTGGTATGTGAATTATAGCTCAGTTAAGAAAAAGCCTTCAGAATGTTTCTATTTCAGAGGAGGCCAAAGCATCATCTGAAATAGCAGGATACTACACATACTGTACCTGCATGAGAATACCTGTCATTGTGGGAGGGGGTGGAAAAATAGACTGCATGTGTGGGTGTGTGTGCATGTGCTTTAAAAAATATATTGCATACATTCAAGATACCTTTAGGTGCAAAAAGGTAAGGGAACAGCAGGACTTAACATGCCACAGTTGGGTTTAAAGGTAGGGAAGGCTCCCTGGCTGGGTAGCTCAGTTGGTTAGACCATCATCCCAATACATCAGGGTTGCATGTTTGATCCCTGGTAAGGACACACACAATAATCAACCAATGAATGCATAAATAAGTGGAACAAAAAATCAATGTTTCTCTCTCTAAAATAAATTTAATTACTTTTAAAAGGGTAAGGAGTTTCAAAATGGATGAATTGTGAGTCATCTCTTAGAAATATGTTGAAATAATTACAGAGTCAACAAGGCTGGGGCTTGCTTCAAAATAATACCAGGTAAAAGTTGGGGGGTCAGGATGAAACAAGAATGGACAGGAGCTGGTCATTGTTTGGAGTGGGTGATGGTAACATGGGTGTTCATTGTACTATTCTCTCTACTTCTGCATATGTTTGAATTTTTCAGAAAGAAAAGATAAAGTTGAGAGACAAAGCATATGTACCATAAGTAATATAAGCACATGATAGAGTATTTGATGTTGTATACATGCCTAGAATAAGTCTGGAACAACTCACAGGGAACTCACTTCCATGGGTAACAGGAGGCCAATGTGGGAAGGCGAGGTGCTCTTTACTGTATATAGTCACTAGGAGTGTAGAATGACCTATAGTGTTATTACTTTTTTAAAAATCTCACTGTGGAGGTGGTTGCCAAGTTCAGACATGGCTACAAGGGGCCTGAGGGCACTTAGAGGATTCATTCACACCCTTTGAGGCACTGAATCAGGATTGGCCTCAGAAATCTGGCTCCATGTGGGTGCCAAGAAAGAACTGTAACCACAGGCCCCACAGCCAATCTCTGCTTTCAGCTTCCAGACAACCCAACATGTTCCTTGTGGCAGGGAATGTTGGCTATTCACCCATTTTTCAGTTTCCCTCCTTCCTTGTCTGCATACTCCAACTATGTTAGGCCATGTAGCCAACCTCAAGAGGAAACAGTTACTTTCATTAAGGTGATGGGTCCAGAGGTGAGCATATGACCTGATTCTGGCCAAGGTGTAAAGGGAAGGCTGCTGGATGATTCCCAGGGAAGACTTTCCTTCAGGAGAAAAAGTGAGGGCTCCTAAAGAAAGAAAACCCTTTGCTTCGCCCGCTCCCCTTCTGGTTAGGATGTTCTCCTGTGAGGAGTTGTCAGGGCCCCAGCATTCATCTTATAGCCATGAGGCAGAAGCCAACATCCACAAGATGTGAGTGGACAGAGTGTTCCTGCTGTCCATGGGAATACTGGTCTCTGAGTATCATAGGGAGCATGCATTGACTATCTTAGTGACTTCATGTAGTCTTTTTTATTGTTTGCAGCCCTATGAATACCTAGACAGCCAATGCTACCTCCATTTTACAGGTTAGGACACTGAAGCTTGGAGAAATTAGTGGTCTACAGCTCTCTGGTAGGGAAGCTCCAGGTCAGGCTCCTTTGGGACTCAGAAGCCAGAGCTTTGCCTGCTAGTCTGGAGCTATATCCCACAGCAATACCCTCCTCCCTCAGCCCAGTTAGACTTAGCTGCTTGGATCCTTAGCCTGGCTCTAGTTCCTATGGCCTCTGTGATGACCTCAGGATCCTTAGCCTCCCTGTACTTCAGTATCTTCATCTATGAACAGGGATAACAACAGACCCACATTACAGAGTTGCTGTGAGGACCAAGTGAGTTCACAGAACTAGAGAGCCTGGTACGCAGTTAGCACTTGTTGGCCAGAGTATTTTCATTACTATTATTTCTCTAACTGCAAGGTGCTGCACTTCCAGGGCTGTGACACCCCAAGGTCACTGGGTCCTCATCCTGTGAGGGGGCTGAGCCAGTCCTATCTGTCCCTCAGAGTCTGTGGAACTATTGGAACCAAGGGCCTGCTAATAACCAGGCCTGCCCTCAGCTTGCTGTGTGGCCCAGAGAAAGCCAGTTCCCTCTCTAAACAAAGGCTTCCCCACCTGCAAACCAGGAATATGAGACAGATGAGTTCCACACGCCCCTTTAGCTCAGTCCTTGGGAATTCAGTGAGCAGCACTTTCCCAAACCCAATATGATCATTCTCTTTGGCTTAAAATCCTCCGTGGCTCCTTATTGTCTTTGCCTTACCTGCCAGACCATATTAGGCTGCTTCCTAGCCCTGGTTCACTTTGCACACCTTCTTCGGGCTTCTCACCTCCAGCTACTTGGCTCCTACTGTTTGCTTCTTAACTCTTCCTCTGTCTCAAGGGCAATATCCCTTTCTCAGAAAGAGTTCCTCTCCCTCATCTAAACTAGCAATCTCCTGGCAGAGCTTTCATTGTACCTTATACTTTCCCTTTATTTTTTTAAAGTATATTTTAATTATGCTACTACAGTTGTCACAATTACTTTTCCCTTTGCTCCCCTCTTCCCAGGGCCCACCTTCCTCCCAGCAATCCCATCTCCCTTAATTCATATCCATCATGGTTCATGCATGTAAGTTCCTGGGCTTCACCCTTTCCTATATTATTTTTAACTTCCACCTGTCTATCTTGTACCCACCAATTATATTTCCTAATTCCTACACCATTTCCGCATTTATCCTTTTTACCCTCCCCTCTGAGCTGATAACCCTCCACATGATCCCCATACCTATGAGTCTGATCCTGTTCTGGTTGTTTGCTTAGTTTTGTTTGATTTTGTTTCCCTAGGTTCTATTGATAGTTGTGAGTTTGTTGTCATTTTAATATTCATGGTTTTGATCTTCTTCTTTTTTTTTAAATAAGTCTCTAACATTTTATGTAATAATAGCTTGATGATGAAGTACTTTAGTATCTTGTCTGGGAAGCACTTTATCTGCCCTTCCATTCTAAATAATAGCTTTGCTGGATAGAGTAATCTTGGTTGTAGTTCTTTGCTTTTCATCACTTTGAATACTTCTTGCCAGTCCCATCTTGCCTGAAAAGTTTCTTTTGAGAAATCAGCTGATAGTTCTAGGAACCCCTTTGTAGGTAACTCCCTTTTCTTGCTGCTTTTAAGATTCTCTCTTTATCTTTAATCTTTGGCATTTTAATTATGACGTGTCTTGGTGTGGTCCTCTTTGGGTCTATCTAGTTTGAACTCTCTGTTTCCTGAACTTGTATGTCTATTTTCTTTGCCAAATTAGAGAAGTTTAATTATTTTTTCATGTAAGTTTTCATTTTCTTGCTCTTCCTCTTCTTCTTCTAGCACCCCTATGATTCAGATGTTGGCATGTTTAAAGTTGTCCCAGAAGTTAAGCCTCTCCTCAATTTTTTTCAATTCTTGTTTCCTCATTGTGTACTAGCAGACTGTTCATTTCTTTCTTATGTTCCAAATAATTGATTTTAACCCCAGTTTCCTTCCCTTCATCAGTGGTTTCATGTGAATTTCCTTTCATTTCACTTAGCATAGCCTTCACTTTTTCCCTTCTGTGTTTGCCATACTCAAGCACATCTGTCAAGTCTGTGAGCATCTTTATGACCAGTGTTTTGAGCTCTGCATCTATTAGGTTGGCTATCTCCTTGTTACTTAGTTCTCCCACTGGAACCTTGATCTGTTCTTTCTTTTGGGCCTTACTTCTCTGTCTCCTGAACTTGATAGGCTCCTATGTTGCCTCTGTGTCTTAGGCAGAGATCTTGCACTTGTTATGTTGTAAGGGGCAGAGCCTTAGATATCCATCAGTATGGGGCAACCAGTTTCACAGCGTTGTGGTGCTATATGTGGGGGAGGGGTCTGAGAGGGAACAATGCTGCTTGCTCAGTACTTGCCTCTTTTCCAGGAACTTCTCCCACTTCTCATATGGGACTATTGCTGCTTTAGCTGTTACCCTGGCTGTGGTTCCCAGAGTGGGTGGGTATGTAGACATTCTAGGACCATGGGTTCTTTATAAACAGACCCTGCTGAGTGACTGACAATTTCTTCTGCTACTCCAGCTCCCTCTGATTTTTATAGAAGTAATGTAGCTTCATATTCCTCTCCCCCTTGTTTTGGAACCATGAGTCACATGGTCTAGTCTGGTGCTGGGAATGCCCTTCAGGTGTCCCACATTTTTTTAAATGTGTGACTGTGTCTTCTACTGGCTAGCCACAGTCACTGTCCTGCTGCTGCTGCCACACTACCAAGCCATATCCTCTCTGTCCTGGACCCACCCCTCCTACCTATTTTGGATGAGTATTTCTTCTTTATATCTTTGTTTGTTGGACTTTCATGCAGCTTAATTTTCTGGAACTTCTGATTGTCTCCACTTTCCAGATAGATATATTTGTTCTTAGTTGTGGAGGGAGATGCAGTGTGTCTACCTATGCCTGCATTTTGGTCAGAAGCCCACTATCCATACTTTCCCTTTAGTCACCAATCAGTCACAAGTTAGTGGAGGTGGTGATTGGATGTTTGGACTGTCAGCTACACATGGCAAGGAACCAGCCTATCTGATGTGGCTGGATCCACAGGTTTCTAAGCATATTCTGCATACAGTAGGTGCTCAACACATGCTGCCTGAATAGGTGTCCCTGATTGTGGCTGTCTGGCGGGGGGGGGGGGGGGGGGG
>PVIW01008081.1:0-64869 GCA_004026585.1 Noctilio leporinus | reverse complement strand
TCTCACCCATTACGGGACAATAATGAACAAAACTAACAACAAGCAAAACAGAACCAAGTATATGAATACAAGGAATAGGTCTTCAGTGGTCAGGGGGAATGCGGTTGGGGGGAGGGGGGAGGCAGAGGCAAGAAAGGGGAGCAGCTTAGACAAGAACCTAGTATAAAGGAACCATGGACATGGACAACAGGTGGGATTGACTTTGGGGGGAATGGGTGGGTGGGGAGGGGGACAGAGGGGAGCAAAAAGGGGATGGATGTAATACAACAACAATAAAATTTAAAAAAAAAACAAACAAACAAAAACAAAAAAACACTACTTTGTAGTTGCAGGTGCCCCTGCCTGGGCTCTAGCCCTCCATCACAAAACCTAATTAATGACTATTTATCTTCTAGATTTTAGCTCAAATGTTGTTTTTCCAGCATTATTTATAATAGCCAGGACATGGAAACAATCTAAGTGAGTGTCCATCAACAAATAAATGGATCAAGAAGTTGTGGTAGACAAGGTCTGTCCAGAAAAAGTCCAACCATTGTTAATATAAAAGAACAGTTTGTGCGACATTGATGTAACCTGGAAGCTAGGGAGAGTGGACTGGAATGTGCAAGAGTGAATAATGACAGCTTCATCATACTGGTCAGTGGGGGCAGTAGATGCCATTGAGTGAGCATGTATACTGTGTGGCCATCACATTCAAAATGACTGAAAAAATGAACCAGTCATTTGATGCAATGAATCTGCATCAAATTTTGCATTAAGCTTGAACATTCCTCCACAGAAACCATTCAGATGATTCAGAGGCTGCAGCTGTGGACGACTGGTAAATGGCAGATTCATTATGACAATGTGCCCACTAATGCACCACATCTCATGTACAGTTTACCTTGATGAAATATCAAACCACCCAGGTGACTCAGGCCCCCTGCAGCCCAGGTTTGGTGTCCTGTGTTTTCTGGTTTGCCTGAAACTAAAATCACCTTTAAAAGGGAAAACAATCAGACTGTCATTAAGTTTCAGGAAAATATGACAGGGCAGCTGATGGCAACTAGGAGAACTATGTGAGATCCCAAGGTGCCTACTCTGAAGGGGACTGAGGCATCATTGTCCTATGTACAATGTTCTTGTATCTGTATATTCTTTAATAAATATCTCTGTACTTTATATTACATGGCTGATACCTTCTGGTCAGATCTTGCATATGTAATAAAATTATTCAACCATATAGGAGGAAATGCTGGCATTTGTGACAACACAGATGGACCTTGCAGTGATCATGCTTGGTGAAACATCAGAGAAATACAAATACAGCAGATCTCACTTGTACATGGAATCTAAGATAAAAAGCAAACTAAAAAAAAGATCAGATTTTTGGGGAGTGGGGGAGGCAGAATTGGAGGAAGGTGGTCAAAAGACACAAACTTCTATTTATAAGATAAATAAGGACTAAGGATGTACCACATGATGGTTATGTTAACACTACTGTGTACTATATATAAAAGTTAGGAAAGTAAATTGTAGAAGCAGCACAAGGCAAAAAATAATTTTTATTTTTTCTTTTTATTTTTTGTATCTATAGGAAATGAGGATGTTAACTAAATTTATTGTGGTAATTGTTTCACAATATATGTAACTCAAATCATTGTGATACATACCTTAAAGTTATACAGTGCTGTATGACAATTATATCTCACTAAGGCTGCCCACCTCCACCACATACACTAAGCTCTTAGCACATTGGGTTTCTTTCTTTCACAAAATGTAGTTTAAAATTATAATATTATCTAACATTAATAATATAATAATAATAGTAGTGATTATCTTCCCCAACAAACTGTACACTCCAGGAGTTTCCATTTTTCTGATCATTATAACCCCAGGGCCTAGCACAGTTACTAGCATAAAATAGGTATTCAATTAATGGTCCTTGACTGAATAAATAAATTAATAAATTTTAAAATGAATAAACTGTTTTGGAGAGGGAAAAGAAGGTAAATGTTTTCTATTCTACTTTTAAAACAGCCACTTCTCTATGATATGTAAAATAATATTAACTAATATTCATTGAGACTTTACTAGGTTACAGTATCATCTTCTTTAATCCCCCAAACAACCCTATGAGGTCAATTCTATTTACCTCATTTTACCAGAGAAGCAACTGAGACACTGAGAATTGAAGTAAAATCTATATGAATGTAAAATAAGAGTATGCATCTCAGGTTTTTACATATAAACAAATAGACACTATTATAATAAGTAACCAGCAATTCTTTAATGAAATCTCACTTTAATACCTTGGGTATAGCAGGAGTTTACCAAATATTTGTGATGGGTAAAGCACAGCCTTGAACTCAAAGCATTCATCACAATAAATTAAACAATAAAATGCTCTGGAAACCTCGGGGGAGGGAGAATTCTCCTGAACTAATTTTGTTAAGGGAAATGTTGAAAAAGAAATGCCTAGAGCAAGGTCTTCATTGATGAGGAAGAACCTGTAGAGGTGGAAAGAAATAGAAAAGGCACGATTAAGGCCCAGGGACAGAAATAATTGGAAATGAAAGTTGGTAAAAAATTATAAAGAAAATTTATTGGTTAATAATTTAAAAGGACTGTACTTTATCTAAAATTCAGGAAAACACTGAAGACTTTTAAGTGACTAATTATAAAGAGGCAATTATTGAGACTGTATAATAACTTCCATATGATTATTGTTTAATATAGCATGTAGATATTTTGACATGAAACTAAATCAGTATTTTCCCAGTTTTATGGCTAGAAACCAATCCTTCTTTGACATTCTGAGAGTTAATAAAGCATTCACTTACCTCTGGAGCTTTCAGAGCAATTATATTATAGACATAGGTAAAAATAATTTTATTATAGATGACTAATTCTTTCATTAAGTACTTTAGCTTGAAAGGAACTTTTTGCATAAGCGTAAGTTTAGTTACGATAATTGCCTTTTTCAAATTGCAGTGCTGAAGGGATAGTATTATTTATACAGTCTTTGAATTGATTTAAATAATTATGGAAGCCCTGGCTGGTGTGGCTCTGTGGATGGGCACTGGCCTGCAAATTCAAGGGTCCTGGTTTGATTCCCACTCAAGTCACATAACCAGGTTGCAAACCAGGTCTTCAGCCAGGTCCCCAGCTGGAGGCAGGTGAAAGGCAACCATACATTGATGTTTCTCTCCCTTTCTTTCTCCCTCCCTGCCCATTTCTCTAAAAATAATGAATAAAATCTTAAAAAAAAAAAAAAAAAAGCTAAGCCCTGGCTGGTGGCACAGTGGATAAGGTGCCTGCCTGTGAACCCAAAAGGTTGAGGGTTTGATTCCCAGCCAGGGCATATAACCAGGTTGCAAGCCAGGTCTCCAGACAGGTCCATAGCTGGAGGCAGGTGAAAGGCAACCATACATTGATGTCTCTCCTTCTTTGCCTCTCTCCCTTCCCCCTCTCTCTAAAATTAAGAAATAAAACCTTTTAAAAAAAAGCTAACCTTAAAATAAATAAATAAATAATTATGGAAATGCATATAGGTATTAAGATACTGATTCTGGCCCTTTGTCTAAGGACAATCCATTTATACCAAAAAGTATATGCAAATATCCATTTTCAATCAGACTTAATCCTTAAGACTCACTAATTTGTTTTATTACATCGTGTGACACAGAGAAGACAGGTATATTATTAACTTTCCTTTAATAAGCTACTTACTGGATTTTGAACTCCCCAGTTCCAACTCCTTATATCCTGTTACTCTTGAAAATATATAATAAACACACATATTAAAATGAATTGAATAGGATAACCTGGATGAAATGGATAAATTTCTAGAAACATATAAACTTCCAAAACTAAATCATGGAGAATCAGAGAATCTGAATAGACAGATTGTACCCAGTGAAGTTAAAGCAATAATCAAAAACTCCCCATAAACACCCTGAACCAGGTAGTTTCCCAGGGGAATTTTAGTAAACATTCAAAGAATAACTAACACCTCTCTCTCTCTCAAACTATTTCAAAAAATTAAGAGGAGGGAAGGCAGCTTCCAACCTCATTTTACAAGGCCACATTATCCTATTTTCAAAGTCACATAAAGATACTACAGAAAAGAAAATCACAGGCCAATATTCCTGATGAACATAGATGCTAAGATCTTCAACAAAAGATTAGCAAACTGAATAAAGAAATTCATAAAAAAAAACTCATACTCCATGAACAAGGGGGATTTATTGCCAAAATGCAAGGTTGGTACAACATTTAAAGTCAATAAATATGATTCACCATATAAACAAAATGAAGGAAAAAACCCACAGGATTATATTAATAGATGCAGAAAAAGCATGTGATAAAACCCCATACCCATTTATAATAAAAACTCTTAGCAAAGTGGGAATAGAGAGAATATGCCTAAACATAATAAAAGTCATATGCATATGACAAACCCACTTCCAGCATCATGTTCAATGGGCAAAAACTAGTCAGAGATACCTACTTTCATCTCTCTTATTCAACATAGTACTAGAAGTACTAGCCATAGCAATCAGACAAGAAGAAATAAAAGGCATTCATATTGGAAATAAAGAAGTAAAACTGTCTTTATTTGCAGATGACATGATACTATAGAGAAAGAACCCCAAAGATTCCACTAAGAAATTACTATAACTGATAAATAAATTCATCAAGGTAGCTGGACACAAAATTAATATCCAAAAATCTCACACTTGTCAGAATGGCTATCTGCAATAAATTAACAAACAGCAAGTGTTGGCATGGATGTCGACAAAGGGGAACCCTTTTGCACTGTTGGTGGAAATGCAGATTGGGGTGACCACCATGGAAAGCAGTATGAAGAGACTTCAAAAAATTAAAATTGAATCTGCCTTTTGACCCAGCAAGCCCACTTCTGAGAATATATCCAAAGAACCCAAAACACTAATTAAAAAAAACATAAGCACCTCTATATTAATTGCAGCATTATTTACAATCACCAAGATATGGAGACAACCCAAGTGTCCATCAGTAGATGAGCAGATAAAACAACTATGAGACATTTACCCAATGGGATACTACATGGTCTTAAAATTTACCCTTTGCTACAGCATGGATGGACCTGGAAACATTATGGTAAGTGAAATAAACTAGTCAGAGAAAGACAAATACCATATGACTTCACTCACATGTGGAATCTAATGAACAAGCTAAACTAACAAGCAAAATAGAGACAGATTCATAGATGGAGAGCAGGATGACAGCTATGAGGTGGGAGGAGGTGAGAGAATTGAGGGATCAAGCAAAAAGGAAAAAGGACTAGTGGACATGGACAACAGTGTGGTTATTGTGGGAGGAGGGGACTGAAAGGGGGCTAAATGATAATAAAAAATACAATAAACTTTTTTAATAAAGTAAAAATAAATAAAATGAATTGAATAAAATAAGAACTTTGAAACCTAAAGAATATCTAAAGCTCTAGAAAGCAAGTGACATCTAAAATGCAATCTTACGTATTCTGGATTAAGAAAATTGAAAAAGAGACCTTTTGAAAATTAAGTCCTTGTGCCCAGGAACAATTCTTGGGGTTTGGAACATCTTCCCAAAACAGCTTTTTCATTCTACAAATGATAAATAAAACATTAAAATTAGAGAGAGAAAAAACATTCAAATTAAAAACATTAACAGTTAATGAATATACAAACTAGAAATTAATCCTCCAGAGCTATGCCTCAGTAGAGTTAGATTCATTTTTCACAAGCTATCACATGACCATGTCCACCAATGAGTTGTCTAGACCAAAGGTAATAATCAGTATAATGATAAAAACAGCCAACATGTATTGGAAACTGTGCCAGGCAATTTGCATAGGTTTTTCTCAGAGAAAATAAAACATTAAAAATGCTCATCAATGGCACAGTGGATAAGGTAATGACCTGCGAACCCAAAAGGCACTGGTTCAATTCCTCAGGCAGAGCATATAACCAGGTTGCAAGCCAAGTCTCTAGCCAGGTCCTTAGCTGGAGGCAGATGAAAGGCAACCATACATTGATGTCTCTCTCCTCTCTGCCTCTCTCCCTTCCCCTCTCTCTGAAAATAATAAATAAAATCTTAAAAATAATAATAAATAATGCTAATATTTTTTTAAATGCTCATTGAGTTTCAGAAACAATTCCACTTCATGTGGTCCAATAGCTCACTTAACTAAAAGATAAATTCTGATTTAAAAATTTATGCTCTCTCTCTTGTTTTTTGCTAGAAGTCAAGGGTTTCTGTAGATTCCATCTGTGAAATAAACTCAGTGGTTCAGACCTCTCAGCAGGGTAATGCGGTACCCACAGAGCCATGAGAAATTCCAGACCTTTAGCCAAACCACACCCACTAGAGCCATCAATGCTGATTTTCATTTTTATTTTTGCTTGTTTTTTAAGAAATTTTATTTTATTATTTTTCAGAGAGAGGGGAAGAGAGAGAGGCAGAGGGGCAGAGACATCCATGTGTGGTTGCCTTTTACCTGCCTCCAGCTACAGACCTGGCTGGAGACCTGGCTTGCAACCTGGTTATGTGCCCTAGCTGGGAATGGAACCAGCAACCTTTGGGTGCACAGAGTGGTGCCTCATCTGCTGTGCCACCAGCCAGGGCTAAATGCTGATTTTTAAAAAGCAGAATGTTTACCGAATAAGAGAAGTGGCTACTCCAGGTAAATTTTCACCACTAAAAGTCCTCAACCCAAATTCACAACTCTGAAAGCCACTTTTGCCATTTCCAAAAACAGAGAGCCTAGGATTTCATATTATAGGTTTATTTTGTGTGTATATTTACACATAAAATAATTTCTTTCATGAGGTTTATGTTGTGCTAGTGAAACAGAATTTAGCTACTGAAGACAGGCCTTTTCTTTTTATGTCATTGCATTGTACCAAAAAAGTATTTAGAATGTAATATTTCTGATTTGTATTTTAAATCACGATTTAAATATGCTGAAGGTTTTTAAATTAACTTGTTGTCGTATTACATTTATCTCATTTTCCCCCCATTGCTCTAGTACGGTACCTTTGATGTAGTATTAGCAATGTTCCAAGCAACAAGGTTAAAGAAGAAATAATTATTGGCAGAATTATATATACACCTGCATCAGCCCGGTATTTTTCAATATCACCTGAAAAAGAAATGCAATTCATGTAATCTAGAAGCTGGAGGAAAAAATATCTTTCTATATCAGAAATTATAATACTTTCCACTGATTTCCTCATAAATCTATATTGCCTCCAAAATATAAAAATAAAAGGATAGTTATGATCACATTAATAAAATAATTATTGTCATGTTCAGAATTATGCTTATTGTAATTTCAGAAAAGATTCTTCAAAATTATTTGTCAATCTCTCCATCTGGTCACTGTTAGGTAATATGAGTCCAAGTGCCATTTAAAGTTGTTATGATGACTCTCTCAGCATCTGCTTCTAAAGAGGCACCTGCCAATCTCCAACATGTTCATTCCACACACATTGACCTCCTTGCTGTTTCTTGAATTACCAAGCATGTTCATTTGTCCATACAAAGCACTCCATTGTACTTGCTACCCCTTTGATGAAATGCTCTTCTCTTTTGCATTTGCAAGGCTCTAACTCAAATACCATTTGTACAAAGGAAAACAATACAATTTTGGCCATTTTAACTACAGCACAACATTTTAAGTCTATCTCTTCATTTTATTCCACTTTACGGCATTTACTTCTATCTGACATTATATTACACATGATTTGTTTATACCCTATCACTCCCATTGGAGTACTAGAGGTTAAGTTCCATAGGGCAGAGAATGATGCTCACTGTTCAATCCCCAGTGCTTAAAAGAATGCTCAACCTATGTTTACTAAATAATAAATAAATCTTTAGAATTATTTTCACTTTAAAACTAGATAACCTAGTTCATTCTTGAAACTTCATTATTGCTGTGCTTGGATTTAAAGACAATTTGAAACATAACAGTAAAATGTGGTTATGCCAAATACAGTAAGATGAATCAGAAATATGAAAGGCATAGTCTATGAAATTCTCTCCAGTTTTACTTTCAGAGAAAAGAAATATTTCCTTTATTATTTCCTAAATATTTCCTTTAGAAGACTGATTAGACTTTCAGCCAAGATGAAGGCATAGCTAGACATATTTCACCTCTCTCCACAACCATAAGGAGGATTATATTTACCTCAAAGCAAAAAAACAACCAGAACTACCAGAAAATTGAACTGCATGGAAGTCCAACAAAGAAAGATATAAAGAAGTGATATTCATCCGGACAGATAGGAGGGGCACAGCCAGGGAGCCACGGTGGAGAGGATGCAGTGCAGTGGCAGCAAGGCAGTGACTGTGGGTAGCCAGTGGAAAGAGCAGTCACATATAAACGCCAGAGGGGAGAGCTGGAGAGCAATCTCAATTCCAGGCCGGACCATGCAGCTCACCATTCCAGCACCAGGAAAATAAAGCCTCACTGCTTCTGACTGAAAACCAGTGGGGTTGGGGCAGTGGAAGAAACTGTCAGGCTCTCAGGAGAGTCAATTTAGAGTGTTCCCATGGGACACTCTAATGTACATAAACCACAAACCCACCCACACTGGGAACTATCACCAGGACAATAGGTAGAGGGCACCAGTTGAATATGGGAAGCAGGTGAAGTGACTGAAAAAGGGGTGAGTACAGAGCAAGAAGCATTGTTTCTTCTCTGACCCCTCCCCCATATACAGTGAAACAGGTTACTTTGCCCCTCACAGTGTAACAGGTACAACATAATACATAGAGGCAAAGAGGCAAACATAGGAAGCTGTCAAGTTGAGGAGACAGAACTATAGCCCAAAAAAGAGAGCAGATCAAGGCTCCAGAGCAAGAACTAAGCAATGAGGAGATAACCAACCTAACAGATTCAGAGTTCAAAACACTGATGATAATAATGTTCACAGTTATGATTGAGTACAGCATATGCATAAAGGGAAGAAGTGAATGGTACTTTAAGTGAAACGAAGAAAAACCCACTCGAAAACAATAGTAAAGGGAAGGAAGCTAGAGTTCAAATCAATGATTTGGAACATAAAGAAGAAATAAACAGTCAACAAGTACAGAATAAAGAAACTAGAATTGAAAAAATGAGGAAAGGCTTAGGAACCTCTGGGAAAACTTTTATAATGAAGAGAAATTTCCCTAATTTGGAGAAAGAAATATATACACAAGTCCAGGAAGCATAGTTAGCCCCAAGCAAGCTAGATCCAAAGAGGACCACCCCAAGGGACATCATAATTAAAAAGCTAAAGGTTAAAGATAAAGAGAGAATCTTAAAAGCAGCAAGAAAAAAGAAGAAAGTTACCTACAAAGGAGTTCCCAAAAAAGTGTCAGCTGGTTTCTCAAAAGAAACTTTGCAGGCAAGAAGCAACTGGCAAGAAGTACTCGAAGTGATGAAAAGCAAGGATCCTCAATCAAGACTACTTTATCCAGCAAAGCTATCATTTAGAAAGGAAGGGCAGGTAAAGTGCTTCCCAGACAAGGTAAAGCTAAAGGATTTCATCATCATCAAGCCATTATTATATCAAATGTTAAAAGGACATATTTAAGAAATAGAAGAATATTATCTTATAACTATCAACAAATGAATCTAAAAACAAAAAGCAAACAACTAGAACAAGAACAGAACCATAGATGTGGAGATCATACGCAGGGTTATTAGTTGGGAGGGGGAAGGAGGAGAATGGGGGAAAAGGTTCAGGGATCAAGAAGCATAACTGGCAGATACAAAACAGACAGGGGGATGTTAAGAATAGTAAAGGAAATGGAGAAGCCAAAGGACCTATACACATGACTGATGGACATGAATAAGGGAGGGGGGATTGCAGTAGGGGAGGGAGGTACCAGGCAGAGTGGGGCAAAGGGGGAAAAACTGAGACAATTGCAATAGCATAATCAATAAAATATACTTGAAAAAATTAAAACAAATAAGACTGATTAAAATGTTTGGACTCACAAATATATACCCCCAAATGTATTTTGAGGGAAAGGTGCATTTATAAACATTATATAATATATCAGAAAATTAATATATTTCTTATTAATTTTTATGAAGATGTACTTTATTATATCGCTATGTGTGTCCCTTTATTTTGTTTACCTCAGCTTTTTACCTAATTTGAGACTGAAAATTGTATTTACCAATGCAAGAATTCGATACCATGACTGCATATGTACCTTCTTACTGCACCACGGAACCTGACTGCATGCACCCACTACACATGAGACCCTGGACCCTCCCACTGTTTCACCAGAAAAAGAATAACCAAACAGCAACATTACTGCTAAGTAGGAAACCATACATCTGTACAAAAACAAAATGACAGTTTTACCTTGGATAAAACTATTAATTATCTTCGGTTTCCCCGCTCCTTCCATAAATACTGGATAAAGACTGAATTGATACTTGTCAATGGGGATAAAATGATCTGAGGAGAAAAACATATTAAAAGGTCATTCCTACTGAATTAATATAAATAAGTGAAATCTATATTTAAAAAAAAAGTGATCTTCTTGTATTTCCAAACATAGAAATTAGTTATTTATGGATTGAAAATGGTAATTAAGAAAGTTTCAAAAACAACCTAAGTACTCCAAATTCTCCTAATAATGATAATAATTTTAGAAATAACATTTTAAAATGGTTACCCAGAGATAGGAGATAGCAATTTTCTAAAAGCATGTTCCAGTGACAGATACTCTGTTCAAGTTCACAGTATGAGTTTTTTATTTCCCTGTCCAAGACAATACACTCTACCTCCTCTCCTGTATTTCTGAAGTAAGTAATATTGCTTTTACATAGGAATTTCCCTTACTTAGCTTCCCATCCAAGGCAGCTGGAAGACTAAAGTCTTGTGACATCCTATACAAAAAAGATAGGGGTGGGAACCAGGAATCTCCTTGCAATAACCAGGAATCTAGATGCATTGAGGACAACCATCTCCATAGCAAAACTTACAATGAATCTATCAAGTTTTTTGTATGTTCCACATGATTTAAAGAAAAGCACAATGAGTAACTACCTAGACAATAGTGGTAATTAAATGAATTTAGTTTTCTGTCAACGATTTGTTTCTTTTTACCCTAATGCTAAATTCCTTTCTTTTTAAAGATTTTATTTATTATTTTTAGAGAAAGGGAAAGGGAAAAAGGCAGAGAGGGAGAGAGGGATCAATGTATGGTGGCCTTTCACCTGCCTCCAAATACAGACCTAGCTGGAGACCTGGCTTGTAACTTGGTTATGTGCCCTGGCTGGAAATCGAACCAGTGACCTTTGGGTTCACAGGCCAGTGCTTTATCCACTGAGCCATCAGTCAGGGCCCTAATGCTAAATTCTAGGTCTTGGAAATAAAATAACAGTATTAGTCTTTGGGATGATATTACATAACAAGATCATGGCAATCCTTAGCTTTCCTACACTAAAACCTATCTCAGAGTTAAGAGATGCTGTTATTGTGCACTTAAACTTTGTAACCACCTCCTGGGGTGACAGGTCTACTTTGGGAGTTTATGCTGGTCTATGTTACCAGGTCATAGATTCTCTGGCCTTCAGCACAGCACTCCCACTCATTGATAGTGAAATTATAAATTGCTACATAATCTGGAAGGACCTTTTGGCAGTAGATATCAAAATCCATTACAAATTGGTTTAAAGGGAAAGGTAAAGCTAAAAGCAATGGAAACAGTCCTCAAATAAACAGTTCAAGTAGATTTTGGAATAAAATGCAATATGGTCATTGAAAGTAATGGTTAAAGGGAAAATATGTCTGTGATATAGTGAAGGAACAAATCAGAAGACAAGTGGTAGATGATACATTATGATGACAACTGTGCAAGATATTTAAATGAAAAAGGGTCAAATGAAGTAAATTAAATGTTTATGGTAGGGTGAAAAAATTACGAGTATTAAGATGGTAGTATTATCTATATTTTTGTTTCATTTAATTAACTGGCTCTATTAATTGAATTAATAATCTATAGTATCATACTAATCCATAAGAGAAATTTATTAAAGTATAGTAAACTTACCATGGATATAATATCTCATAGCAGATGAAGGGATTCTATGCCATTTAATTTCATTGTCTGCATCAAGAACTTTCCACTCAAGGATAAAATACATTAGATTGTAATTACTATGGGATAGCATCCAGGAAAGAATCACACAACTGCTATTTAAAGGATAAGCTTTGAGGGACTGCACAACATTTACTGAGGAAAAAAGAAAGAAATTTATTTTTTAAATGAAAATCTCCTAATATCCTTGAAGAATATACAACCTACTGGAACAGGGAGAAGGCAGAAAAGGCAGATGTTTACTCAAATAAATATAATACATGGACAACAAGTGGGATTGATTTTGGTGGGGAGTGGGTAGGTGGGGAAGGGGGCAGAGGGAAGGAAAATGCATGTAATAAAACAATAAAATTAACTGTAAAAAATATATAATACATGGCAATTATTGTTTTTTACAAGAGTCACATAAGCAGAGATGTGGGAGGAACAAGAGGCTATCCAAAATGGAAAACAATGGATCTTTGGAGATGGACAAAGCTGTTCCCCGCTGGAATGCTGCACAGGTTTACTAGCCATCCTTTCAAACTCCCTGCAAGCTCTTCTCTCTCTCTGATGGAGTCATGTTTTCAGAGCACAAACCTGATCATTTAACACCCTCTGCACAGACTCCCAGTTAAAAGCCTCCAGTGGATGTCCTCAAATGAGGACAAAATTCCTGTCAGGTCCACAAGGCCGGGAGGGCTAAGCCCAGCCTGCCTCTGGACCGTGGAGGAATTTCCATGCTGGAGCACCCTGGTCCTCCTTCCCATCCCCTCTGGTGCTGGGAGGACTTTTGTTCAGAATGGTCCTCTCCCAGGAGCCAATGCTCTTTACCCCTTCGCTATGTAAAGTCAATGACCATAACACTTCCTTGAGAAAGCTCTCATCCTCAACACCTCATCCTCCTATTTTCTGTTTTTTTTTTTGTTTGTTTGTTTGTTTGTTTGTTTTTATACAATAATACTTCTTTCCTGGGAACATTTACCTTGGTCTGTCAATATGCATTCATTTGTACAATTATCTGATTAATGTCTGCCTCTCCTATTGGACTCTATGCATATTGAGACCATTCGTTTTTCTCACATTGGAATTCCTACTACCCAGCACAGCAAAGCATTTAATAAATGTTTCTAGAACATAGTACTTGAAAATATCTTTAGTAAAACTGTGTGCAGGTGGTATAGAACTCAAAAGAAGTTTATACTATATGTACAAAAGCAAACATATGAGGTCTGTCCCAAAAGCATGGAGCCAATATCAATATAATTAAAAGTTTGTACAGCCAAAACTTTTGGGACAGACCTTATACTATAAAGCATGATATAAAATACCTTAAGAAAGGAAGAAAGCACTCAGTGTTATGAAAAGGATACAATATACCTGATTAAAGTAAAAGGCAAAGGTTTTCACAAAACCTTTCCACAAAGGTGGAGATTGGTAAAGGTACAGAAATTTTAATTTTCCATTCAAAACTTATACTTTGAATATGTAATCCAGATTTGAAACTCCTATTGGAAGTGGTTCTTAATTCTCTGATTAATAAAATACATCAAAATTAACTGAACAGGGTTCATCACTCATATTAAATAAAGTACAGGTTAGTTTTCAAGTCTGAGCAATTACTTGTATCTATATAATGTCATACTATTACCTATATATGTAATCCATATAACACATGCACAGGTACTTATTTTTAGATATTTATATATACATGTGTATGTATATGTATATAGTTATATATAAGGAGAGAGTGATCGAGATTGATTTACCTATAACATCTATTGGTCCAGAAGTATTAGTTTTATTAAATATTTTCACCTATTATAATACCATTTCAACCATGAGCTAACACATGAAAACCCCAGGACCTTATTATGTATTCAGTGTACAATTTAGTTTGTTTTTTTTCAGACAAAGAAGAGATAAAGGTAAGAAAGACTCCCAGATTCAGAGAATCACAAGCTTCTTGAAGGCCATTTAGAATGAGAGGAGTTTACAATGATTATGTACATAAAAAGACACAGGTTTGTAGGAATTGAAAAAACGAAAATAGAAAAGTAAAGTTCATTTCTTTGAAAATAATCATTGGAGGAATATATTATTTTTAGACTGAGAGACTACATACTTTTAAATTTAAGAAAGCATTCATGTTCATCCTTTTTAACCTAAAGTGTAATCCAAAGTATTTTTGAGGAACCCAATGAAACCACTTATGCATAGATCAGAGACATGAAAAATAAAATCTGCAGTCACTTACACTTTAGCATGGTTTGAACAGCTGGGGTTGTAGATGAGATTACACGTAAAATCTTAAAGTGTGCTCCACAGAACAAACACACAAAGATCTATGTCATCTGTTTCCATAGTAGTGTAAAATTCTATGATTACTTGAAATGTCTGTTTAACTTCCAATAATGCAAAACAGCCCTTCTAACACACTGATATACAAATAAAAAATAAAAATAAAAGGGCACAGGTTTACTGTCCTGCACTTGTTCTTACCTTTGCTCATAGGCTGTGAGAATGTTAAATTAAAATTTGCAAGGGAGGCACCAATCGAATTGACAGCCAGAACTGTAACAGTATGTGTTTGCTCTGTCCATTGGAAAGTAAATTTGGTGTGATTTCCCACATCTTCTGACCATGTTCCATTGCGGGAAGTGTGATGTTTTACCACATATCTTCTCACGCTGCACAATGAGTCATGTTTCAGCAGGGGCTGGAGTAAACATAAAAATGAATTAGCTTAAGGACTGTAATGCGTTTTATACCAACTGAGCTCATGGGGCTCTTATTCTACAGTTCCCATTGGGAGACAGGGGTCAGACCAGAGGCAGTACTGCTTATTTTCAGGCTGAAGTACAAGGAGGTGGGGTGAGGGGAGGGGGCTTCCTCTGACCATAGGTCCAGTGAAGGTATCATATAGGTATGGAAGATGGGAAAGTTATTTTCCCCCTCCTGGGTTTTTTTCTTATGAGTCAGAGAATAAATCATTGGAAGATAATGAAGTATGGATACAAACAGGAAGTTTTTCTACCAAAGAGTTTCACTCTAATTCTACAGAAAAGAAATACTGACAGAGAGTTGATCTCTGTCTCATCTAAAAAACCAAAAAAAAAAAACAACAACAACAACAACAAAACAAGACAAAACAAAAGGATAACCCTTTGGTTCCATAAAGTAACAAGAATGTTGAAAAATGTTAATCATCACATACAATAATCCCAGTCAAATTTGTCACTCATTTTCCATTCCTCTGATCTGCAGCCACTTCACGTAACAAAGGCTGTCAGGACAGTGTTCATGACACCCCAGAATTCCAGTCCTTCATTAAAAAAAATCATACCCAGTCACTGATAATTCCAGCATCAAATACATATGTAGTCCAATTCTACTCCTCCATTCTACAGAATATACCACTTCCCCCACACCTTAACCTGCGTCAGATAAGAATTTAAGTGCTACCAATCCTTTGTAAACCCATAGAAAACTTGACTCCATACAA
This sequence comes from Noctilio leporinus, assembly GCA_004026585.1. Lineage (NCBI taxonomy): Eukaryota > Metazoa > Chordata > Mammalia > Chiroptera > Noctilionidae > Noctilio > Noctilio leporinus. The sequence goes on along the minus strand of PVIW01008081.1, from coordinate 49,268 downwards.
CAGACTAGACCAGTGTTGCTCAGTTTGTTTTTCCCTTTGTCACTGAGATTCCCACAAGTCAGAAATATCAGAAAAAAAAAATAAACACAAGCACATACATATCTATCCCTTCAGGGCTTGAAATAATCTGGGTAAATGGGGAACGAGATTTTTACAATCACTGCCAAGAATGAAATGTCTGAAAAGTCATGCAAATTTTTCATTTTGTTTTTAAAAACCTGTGTCAGGCTATCAGAGGGGAGGAAGTGGGGATGGAGATGTTGGGTGAAAGAAAGTGAAGGGATTAGTCAAAGCACATATCCATGGACAGAGAGGGAAGGGAAAAGTCGGGGCTGGGAGGACAGGGGCAAAGGGGTGAAAATGGGGACACCTGTAATAGCATCAACAATAAAAATAAAGAAAAAAATGATTGTGAATTTTCATATACAAATAATTACTTTTGTAACCATCAATTAAAAATGGGATAAACTTCCTCACTTTTTGGTACTACAAAGTAGCTCTAGGCTCATCTTGTGTATTTCCTGCCCCAGTCCCAAATCAGCCATTTTTCATGAAACCTTAGTTCCTTTTATTGGAGAATGGTATTAAAAACAAATCTGGGTGTGCTCTTTGCTACTGGAGTGCTGTTAGTTCAAGGCTCTCTCCGTTCACAAATTAAGGAAATTATGTGTGTGCATTAACTCCCGTATTGCACATATCTATAAATATTTCTAAATGAGTCCATCTGAAGCCATATTAAGCTAAACAGGAGTTCATACTGATATCTTCCATTTAAATCCCTTATCACATGGATCTTTCTGGTGTTCTGCCCTAGTTCTCTATAACCAGTTGGGTAAATACCTACTAGCACAATGCTGGATCATATGGTATGACTACGTTTAACATTGTAAGGAACTACCAAACTATCTTCCAAAGTAACTAGCATTTTGTAGTCCTGCCAACAAAGAAAAAAACTTTCTGTTGCTTTGCATCCTTGCCAGCAATTTATTGTCAGTTTTTTAAGTTTTAACCATTCTAGGAATTGTATAGTGGTGTCTCATCGTTTTTTTAATTTGTAATTTCCAATCACAGACAATGTTTGCTGTGGACTGAATATTTGAGTCTTCCCAAAGTTCTGACCAAAAAAAAAAAAAAAAATCCATTCCCTTGAGATAGAAGTCAATACACATGTGAAGAAGAATGCTTTGAAACTGTTAGATTGAATACCCACTATTTATGGAAATATCCATTGTTTATATGTCACCAAGCAAAAAGAATATCTCTTATCTTTGAAGTATGTGGGGAAGGTCACATTTGCTTTGTTTAAGATTATATATAAATAGAATTTTTGAACTTGAAAGAAAACAAGATACTATCTAGAGCAACCCTACTTTTATACAAATGAGGCTAAAGAGTCTAGGTGACTTTGGCGAAAGAGTACTGACATAACTATAATAAGTTAAGCTGAGAATAAGTCTCCTAACTCCACCAGGGATCTTAGCTCTCTGTGATCATCTCTCAAAATGGAAATGAAATATGGAATTTCAGAGCCTAAAAGTGACAGGATTATGAACAATGAAGAAGGATGTAAGAAAGCAGAAATTGAACAATGAAGAACAACATAAAAAAGCAGAAATACTTTCCAAAGTAGAGTGACATTTCTCTCTTTTTTAGTGATGTCTTCATTAATTATTCTCCAAAATTCAGGTCCTCTGATGGGAACTGCAAAAGAACAAGGAGCCCAAGTTGTCCATGTGTTCTTGGAAGGGATATTTTTCAGTCATATTGGAAACACACACTTAATGCATTTAAAGACACACTCTCAAAACCTCTACAGACCTTTTATATCCATGACAACTGTGTAGGCTGGAGTACTCCAATTACTCCAATATCCCAGTCCATCCAGCCTCTTGCAGCGTACTTGAGCAGCATAGACTGCACACAGGTCTGGCACGGGGAGACTGGCGGATTTTGATTTTGCATCATATACCTCATACATCTGTGACATAAACCAAAGCATCAAATTGATCATTACTAACATATACATAGCTAAAAGCCTCTAAAGTGTATTTCACTTAAGCCTTAACACCATTCCAAAGTTTAAGAAGGAACTGGCTTTGTGTCTTCTGGCTTTAGAAATGCTCCTGTTAGCATTGGAGCATGAGTTTCTTCAAGTTAAGGATTGTCTTAGTCGTCATGTTGTTTCAACCAGATTTGGACTGGTTCGCTTGCTTGTAAGAATTTTAACCTAATAATTAATAGGGCCTGCTGTAGAGAATCTCTGATATTCAGTCTCCTCAACAAGCAGGGTAAAAGGTGACAACTATGGGTGTGACAACTCTGGTTGTCTGGTAAAAGCAGCGTCTTCCTAAATACATGGCATTGAATACATGTGTACTAAATAATATTATTAGATGTTAGTGGACAAGGGGTTTCTTTGTGAAATGAGTTTGAGAAATATAGGATGAAATAAAGTCACAAATGTTGCCTCAACGCAGGACCTCTTCCAACCTTCAATATGTATTAAACTATGACTTCACAGTAGGAGCATACAGAGATGTAGGGTTTCTATACTTATTTAGTCATGCAAGTTTTTCTCAAGGAACATTTTACGGGACAAGTGCTCTATGAAAACTCACTTGGGGAAATAATAGAATGCAGGAAATTTCATTCCTTTAAAGGGTGAAGCATATAACTCTACTAAAAATAGTTGCAGAATACAGAAGAAACCAGCTAAAGAAGTTTTCTAGATAACAGGTACCTTCCATTGTGTTTCTTTTCCATTTAAACCATAACGAATCTGAAATTGAAGATTAGCCTCTGGAAAAATTGGCTTTTTCCAAGATATTTTCAATAATCCAATTTTTACAGTAATTTCTGCTTTCACGTTGGATGGAGGCAGTGGTTTCACTGGAATTTAAAATAACAGTATGAATAACAGGAATAATATTTAAAAACCATTATTATGATGTTATAATCTCCATACTTTATATCAGTGACTTTAAACCTTTCTCAATTCATGGCACACATACACTAATTACTAAAATTTTGCAGTACACTAAAAATATATATTTTTGCCAATCTGACAAAAATAGGTATAATTTGATTCATTCACACCAGATGGCTATTGTTGTGTTAGCAGCTATTGTCATTTCTTATTTAACAATCTAAGGGAAAAGAGATCCGTGCCCCTGACTAGTCAGATTTTGTAGGTTTTAAAAATTCTGGTAGCATACTGGATGAAAATTGCTGCCTTATATTTATAAAGCAGTATCTCTTTTTCAAAAATTATACATTTCTTTATTTCATTTGATCACCTACAACTTTATGTAATAAATAGGAAAGGGATTATGTTGCAAACAGAGATTGTGCATGCCACTCTGCAAGTCTATAGTAAAACTTGATTAGAAAACAAGCCTTTGACTCTACATGCAGAAGATACCATACCAAACACATGATAAACATCAATAGCAAACTGTGTTCCATGTACAGCTTTAATTCAAGGCAAAAAAAAAAAAAAAAAAAGCCATGTATTCTGTCCATTTCCACATGAGCGAGTTTCAAACTTTTCTACTATCTAGTATTAAGTATTTCTGGGTCAAGGTCAGGGTAGTCTTGCAGAGTGAAAATTTTGTTCTCTAAAATCCAAGAAAAACGGGCTTTAAGGGGCAGAAATAGAGGTGGTGGTGACTAGTCTAGGAAGGGTTTTTGTTTTTTTTTTAAATAGGGAAAGGCAATATACTAACTTTACGTATGTGGAAACCAAAAGTCCCAATGCCTAAACATACCAGAATGAGCCTCTGAAGTTCCACACTCCTGCGACAATAATACTATGAACTGTCAATGACCAAAACACCTCAACTTTGTTATTAGTACACAGTTTCTCTTAATTATTCAATTCTTCATATACCAAGAAGGCATTCTTCATCGATTCATAAAATGACACATATTTCACTGGTTAAAAAGATAATTTCTCCTCAGGAAAGGAAGTACAGAATGAATGTTCAAGAGATCCAAAGACATTAAATCTGTAATTGTACTTGGCTGAATCAAATGGATATCATATAGATATATTCCATGAATATCCAGTTTGCAGAAAAAATGCTTGGAAGTACAATAGTTTATGTGGTCCCCACGCTAAGAAGTATGAGGAGGAGGCCAGTTATTGGGTGATAAAACAGTCTTATGTGGCTTAGCCCGAGTCTATAAACCTAGTAAGAAGTAGAGCTGGTGTTTGGATCCCAAAGTGTAATCTCCAAACTATTTTCTAACACTAAGTAGGCAATAGAAACCAAATTTAAACTGCTTATTTAAGTACTGAAAAGAGTAACATTAAAGTTATTCAGATAAAGAACTGAATACATGTTGCATTTGTTATATATTATATGTGAAGGTATATCTGTGCATGTTTGTGTGATGGGGATATAGAAGGGTTCTTTGTTATCCTAGGATATTTAGTACCAAATAGGTACTGCCTATGGTAAAATCACTTAACATGGAACTAAACTAAATTGTGTGTGTGTTGATTAATTGGGACATTACGGTAAAAAAGAAATATAAACAAGTGTTTCTTATATTTAACAAAATGAAGATTTTAATTCTGATGTATACTAATTATCTGAAAGTATAATCAATCAAATTGTAATTTTTGTCATAATTTCCTAACAAAATAATATATAGCACCAAAATATATTCTTTTACCTCTATGGCACTATCATAAAGGTCATTTCTCAAAGATTCCACAGTAATACTAGAGAGGTATATCAAATTTTCCCAGAGCCCTCTTAATTCTTTGAAATCAAAATTTCAAAGAAATTTTAAAAGAGTATTTAAAACCTCATGATGTCATCATTCCTTGTCTATTTTCTCTTTGTCACTTGACTTGAGCAATTTTGACATCTGCTCCCTACATAGACTTGTAAATTAAAGCCTGGTTATTAATGGTCAGGTTACAAAAAAACAATCAGGATACCTAAATTAAACATTGAGATTTAAAAACATGAAATGTTTCCAGTAGTACATTGGGAGAAACATACAAAGTAGTGTGCTACTTAGAATATTATTAAACTTCTTTCACAGTAACCAATATAATTCATCAACCAGTATGCTGAAATTATTCTTATCACTAAAACAAAAATACACTATAAATAATATAAAATAAAATCAAAATGGTAAAACTTTCTAAGGCTGATTATCTTCTCAATTCCACTGTCAATAGAAAAAAAAATTAAATCTAATACAATCAGAAAATAGTAAAATATAATAATTACCCTGAATCAACCTATATCCTAATCTTCCAATAAAAATAAAGACATACAACAAAACTTAACATACCCATGGAATCAGGAATGACACAGGTTGGAGGAGAATCAAGTGAACCCAAAGAGTGATTAACCCTTATCCACATTGTGTAGCCAGATAATAGAAAGATTGGCTGAAATATGCATTCATAATAACCATCTCTCCGCAAATGGCAATCTTTGGGTTCAGATGTGGGATGAATAGATGGAACATCAGGACAGTAAAGGCTCCTCCTTGAAAGATATGAAAATAGTCAACGTATAATTTGATGAAAGCAATATGGTATTTGAAAATTCTGCTTTGCTGTTTAAAAGGTACAGTTTTGGCTTCATGGGAAAATAGATGTTCTTATTAAACAGGTATTTTTGAATTCCCAGCTGTATCATAATCTTGCTATCCATAAAGGCAGAGAGTAACCCTTATTGAATATTTCATTAGGCACTAAGTGGGGATGCAAATGAAATCAAATGGCATTGCTCTAACAAGGAGATAATCACCCAGTTAGAGATAGAACCTATAACACTGAAAGCTAAGCTAATATTATACCTAAGGAATACAATTTTAAGATCAAAAGTAGCAATGTGCATCCCTGAGATGGGAAGGAGAATAGAATCCTTACACTTTCAATATGGATGAAATTTCATGACAAACTAAAAGCACAATCGATAGTAAATTACAGCATAATTACAGTGTCCTAATATTTTCTAGTTAAAATCAATATAATTTTAAAAATAGCAATTCTTGATTTGCATACGAATCATAGTCAAGTATAACATCCATCTTCTCAAAGAAGAAAATCAAGAAAATACTGTTTTATAACTGAGTCCCTATTAATACTCCACCTCAAAACATACAACACATTTCTCCTCTTCCTTGGTATAGCCCTTCTGCCACTATTTGCTCTTATTATGACATGTAAATGGCTGAAGAAGCAGATACTGTTCCCTAACTAAGTATATTCTACCTTCCTCTTTCAAGAAGAAAATCTACAAGAACACTACAATGGTGATATTTCTACAGGAATTTTTTAAAAAGATTTTATTTATTATTTTTAGAGAGAGGGGAAGGGAGAGAAGCAGAGAGGGAGAGAAATACCAATGTATGGTTGCCTTCTACCTGCTTCCAGCTACGGACCTGACTGGTGACCTGGTTGGTGACCTGGCTTGCAACCTGGTTATGTGCCCTGGCTGGGGAATTGAACCAGTGACCTTTGGGTTTGCAGGTCGGCACCTAGCCACTGAGCCACCAGCCAGGGTTCTACAGGAAATTTTTATCTCACCATATCCATGGAAAAATAAAAACAGCAAAAATAATACATACCTATGATACCTCAACTGCAAAGTACTCCCCACGAGTGATGGGATTGCGTTGGCTGACCATCTGCAAGTCATTTTAGTTAAGTACCCATCAGTTTCACATAATATATTGATATTGACATCTATTTAAAACATAAAAATATTAATAGATAACAACAACAAAAAAACACCAAAAGCACTTTAAATGAAAAGAAAATTTCCTTAACATCTTTCTTCAATGGGCTCTGCTATAGGGTCTGTAAGATAAATTTACCCTGTGGAGCAAAACGAGGACCTCAGTCTGCTTACCAAGCACATACAGCTCCGCATAGCGATGGTGGCACTCGTGCTCACTGCAGCAGTACACTGCATCATAGGTGAAGGAGCCTCGAGGTCTGGTGGCATTCACATTGGGTAGGGTCACTTTCCCAACACGGCCATCCACAATGTCATACTGGCTTTCAGGAATTTTCTCAGCTAGATTCATCCACCAAACAATCTTTTTTGAGGGAAGAAATTTGTTCCCAGTTTTGTAGATGCAGTGAAAGGAAACATTAGACCCAACGCTTGTCAGAATTTTGGGTGGAAAGTATATGACATCTGCAATGAGGGAAGAAGGGTAGAAAATCAGATGACAGAAAACCTCTTGTGAACAATTAACAATGTGAAAAAGGATTCACAAAGTATTCAGGATTACACTGCCAAAAATAAAATGAGTGTCGCAAGGGACCACACAAATGTAACTGCCTGTTTGTGTAGTATTTAGCATCCTAAGCACTCTCATTCTAAAATACATGACCTTTCATAAATGTCATCAGCATTTTCTAAACATAGAAAATGTTTCGAAACATAGCATTTTTATTGTAAAGTGCTTTAGTGACAAATGGTCACTTGCTAAGCGGTAGGTAGAAAATTAATGAAAGTGAAATATAGTCTAATTACACAATGACATGTCTTCCATGAGATTTTGCTTTAAGAATCAGTGAAGCTTAGGATGAGTTCTTAAATCACTGTAAGACAGAATCCCTTTCCAAAAAATTATCAAATTAGCAGGAAAAGTACAGAAATAAGCTTAAATAAGAAAACAAGGGGAGAAAATGAAATGTAAAGTTAATAATTTACCAATATGCAAAGCGGGTCTGTATTATCATTTTTAGTTATTTAATGACAGTCTCCTGTAGTTGAAGACAAGGGATACTAATATTTTCCAAAATATTATTTTTAATGACTACACACTATTCCATATTACTTTTTCAGTCCCTTATTGTTGGAAACATAGTTTGTCTATATTTTTAATTAGAGATAGACTAAAAGTTAACATAGGAAGAAATCATTTTTGCCACAGTGATCACAAAATCAATATTTTTCTATCATACAATTTAAGATAACCCATTTTCTGTTGATAGAACCTAAATATCTGTTCTCTTACATAACATTTGGATTAGCCTCAAAAACAAAAAATTGAAAACATTTAATTGGGTTTTAGGTTTTTTGTAATAGCATGCTGAACTCCAATATCTTTATATTTACAATCTATATAAGACATTGGCATTTTGTGTGTTTACATTTAGACATAAACAGGAAAAAACATAATAGCATGAAATTACTGCACAGAAGCCAGTCCATTAGAGTTATCAGCTAGTGTGGAGAGGCATTCAAGTCTCACTGGTACATTAGTTGATACACATAAGTACCCAACACTGACCTGAGAGATCATTAACCTACCTTCAACGTGCTCCACAGCTCATTACTGAACTGCTGCAAAGATCTCAGAATAATTCATTTTTAAAAGAGTACAAATGAACTTTCAAAAATTAGGTTAAAGCTTTTAGTTTTAAAGGCAGTAAATGCTCAAAACAGTTCACTTCAAAATCTAATGCATATAATTAAGGCTTAACTGAGAAATAAGATTAAAGTCAAAGTATTTTGGCATTATTAAGTGCTAAAATATTAACTTAAAATCAGAAAATCAATTTATTAAAAGCTTCACAATTTGTGAAATTTACATTAAATAAATGTATTGAAATTGATGAGATAAATGTTGACTAATTTTTTAAAGAATATATTTTATTTTCTTAGGAGATACTATACAGTGTTTAATTTGTAAAAAGTAGAAAACAGCTCTGGCTGGTGCAGTTCAGTGGACTGAGTGCTGGCCTGGGAACCAAAAGGTCACTAGTTTGATTCCCAGTCAGGGCACATGCCTAGGTTGCAAGCCAGGTCCCTGGTTGGGAGCATGTGAGAGGCAATTGATCAATGTTTCTCTCCCTTTCTTTCTCCCTTCCTAACCCTCTCTCTAAAAGCAAATAAATAAAATCTTTCATGAAAAAACAGAAAACAATAATGATTTTATTCTCATGGCCAAGTAGCATATTTTTGCACAATCTACATTAATGAACTTTATTAAAAGAGGAAATTCTACTGATAATTATTAGTGAATTACTCAAAAGAATATATATCAGAACATTTAAAAGTCATTTGAAAATGTATTTAACATGAAAATTGATTTTTTAATTCTTGGAGCAGATTACCTAAATTTTTGTGGTGAAAATATGTTCTCTTAACCTGTTACAAAAGCTGCCATGTGTGAAATGTAGAAATTTACCTATTATCTACTTATCCTCTTCTTTGGCAGCAAAAAGAATGCAGTTCAAAGGTATTAAAAGAATTCAGCACTTCTAAAATTGTTTTTAGTGTGTAGCATAATGTCAATGCAATATCCTTGGACTTCCTAAGTTCTCGCAGGGTACTAGATTTTCCTCTAAAAGTCCAAGACCTCTCAGCAGTTATAGCAAAAGAACATAGCTAATTCATTTTCCAAGAATCAATAATTCCCTGACAAGGAATAGGCAACTCTTCATTTACTGTGCACTTGGTAGGTACAGCTTTAATACCAATAATACTAATGAATAAAAAGTGGTAGCTCTAATGTATTAATAATTAGCCTTCTGTTTGCTATGGCAGCAATACATCAGGTAATCTCTGAATTAATTAATTAAGTAAGTAAGTAATTAAATCCAAAGTATTTAGAAATGATGAAGTAGGTGTGCTAATTCATTCTAAATAAATAACACTAATTCCAAGGCTCCTAGGCTTCCATGTAAAAGGAAGTTGTGAATAAGCTACAGTTTTTATGATGTTAAAGATAACGTTAAAAATATGAAAACTGCAAGTAAAACCTCTCAAAATCAAGCCTCTAGAGTGAAGATATTATGTTACTACATAATATGTAATATTCAAATAAAATTTTTATATTTGAAATTTACATCAAGTAAATATATCTGATTTTCAGAAACAAATACAAGTGGTGTTCCGAACATGTGAATTTAAACCTTTTACATTAACTCTCTCTCTTGAATAAGAAGGAAATTCAACAAAATATTGGTCTGGATGCACACAGACCTGGGTGCTCTTACTCAAGTTCATGAGTAAATCAGCTTTTCAAATTTAAGTAGAAAATTAATATTGTGTTCCTCTTTCTTGCTTTAGCACCACAAAATTTAAGAGTTTTATAATATGCCAAAGGCAACTTCAAAAATCACATTTCCTTTTTATTTTTTTATTTTATTTATTATTTTTAGAGAGAGGGGAAGGGAGAGAGGCAGAGAAGGAGAGAGACATCCATGTGTGGTTGCCTTTCACCTGCCTCCAGCTACAGATCTGCCTGGAGACCTGGCTTGCAACCTGGTTCTGTGCCCTGGCTGGGAATTGAACCAGCAACCTTTGGGTTCACAGACTGGTGCCTTATCCACTGTGCCACCAGCCAGGGACTCATATTTCCTTCTTAATAGAAGGTACTATTTCAAAACCTACCTTGTGTGGTAAAAATAAGAGGGGGGCTCCAGTCACTCCAGGTTCCTGGGCCATCCAGTCTCTTGCTCCTCAGCTGAGCCTCATATAAAGACCCAGGAAGCACACTGTCTATTAGCAGAGATGTAGCTGAGACAATCTCATTGGCCTGTTAAATATTATTTGAAAATACCAGAGCATCAAGTCTACATAAACCATTTATAAAACTGATCACATGCAAGTCTCAGCAAATTTCAAAGAATTAAAACCATAGTGTAATTAGCTGGCTAAAATGGAATTAAATGAAAATCAATAACCAAATAACAAAGGTTGGCACATTAGTCGATAAAGTTTTATGTAGCCTGTGAGTCCAAGAAAAAAATCACCATGACAATAAATAAATACTTTAACTGGATGATAATGAATATTGGCTTTTCAAATTTTGAGATGTACAAGGTCTGTCCAGAAGTTATCCAGGTGTATAGTATGAAAAACAAAGACATTCACTGAAGAAGATATAAGATAAAAGAACCATTGTACATAGGACAATGCCTCAGTCCCCTTCAAAGTAGGCACCCGGGGACCTCACATAGTTCTCCCAGTGGCCATCAGCTGCCCTGTCATATTTTCTTGAATCTCACAGACAGTCTGAAATCTTTTCCCTTTCAAATGTGATTTTGGTTTTGGGAAAAGCCAGAAGTCACAGCATGCCAAGTCTGAGCTGTAGCGGGGCTGAGTCACCTTGGTGATTTAATGTTTCACAAAAGATTTTGCACAAGACATGATGTAAAAGTGGGCACATAGTCATGAAGCTGCCAATCACCAGTTGCTCATATTTGAATCATCTGAATCATTTCCACAGAGGAATGTTCAGCTCAATGAAAAATTTGATGCAGATTCCATGCTCTATTCACTCAGTTATTTTGAATGCAATAAGCCCACAGTGCACATGCTCACTCAACAAGGTCTACTACCCCCACTGACTAGTAAAGTGAAATTGTCCTCGTCCACTCATGCGCATTCCAGTCCACTCTCTTTGGCTTCCAGGCTACATCATGTCATGCAAACTATTCTCATTATATTAACAATGGCTAGGCTTTTTCCAGACAGACCTCATATAGCTATGTCAGTGGAAAGTGTTAAGCTACTGCTGACAACTTTAAGGAGAATAGTAGAAAACTGTGAATAGAAAACTATAAGCTTTCCTAGAGGAAAACAGCACAGAAGGAGGGATGAATCAAAATACAGTTTACAAAGTTGAGTTAGAATGTTAAAGAGACCTAACTGCATAAAACAACAACCAACAAAGACTTGTTCAGTGAATAAGTTTGTTTAAATTAATATGTTTATTAATTTTAGAGAGAGAGAGGAAGGGAGAGAGAGAAAGAGAGACACATCAATTAGTTGCCTCCCATAAGCAACCTGACCTGGGATCGAACTCGCTGCCTAGGTTTTCACCCTGAATTCCCAACCTTTTGGTGTATGGAACAATGCTCCAATCAACCGAGCCACACCAGTCAGGGCTCTAATAATGTACTCCAAAACTACTGAACCCCTCTGCCACTTAGACTTCGGTGCACCATAGAAAGAAAATGGTGAAAAGCATCAGAAACCCATTAAACAATATCAGATCACTTATAATATTTAAGATCTGATTTCCTCCATTTTATAGATCAGAAAACTGAAGCCCAGAGAGAATCCTTAATTCTTTTTCCACACACAACATTAAGGATTCCCATCTTGTTCTTTCTAAAAAATTAAGAATTAAAGAGTTAGCCCAGATCTAAAAATATAGGCATTTACCTCTAGATTATATAACATTTAGTTTCACAAATTACTATGGTCCACGAGGCTCTTCATAATCTCCTCCTTCTCTTCTCCTACCCCTCTTTGTTTTTTGTTGTTGTTATTGTTGTTTGCAGATTGTTTGATTGATTGGTTTTCATTGAAGTAACACTGATTAATAATATTGTATGATGCTGGGAAAACAGGATAGCCACATGCAAGAAAATGAAACTAGATCACTAACCCCTACACCTCTTTGATTCACATTATTTCCCTTATCCTCAGTCACTCCCCTGGCCAACAGCCTGTCGGCTTCTGGCCTCTGAAGAGCTGTTTTCTCTTACTTGGAAATAAATCCTTGCTCGAATGCTACCTTCTCAATGAGATCTTTCCCTGACTCTACTTAATATTATAACCCACCATCTCTCACAGCACCCCCAAACTCCTCTTATTTTGGTCAAGCAGAACCATTCTTGATATCTAGCAGTTGTTCAGCAAATACTTACGTTGAAAAAACGAAAAAAGGATTTGATGCACTTCACAATACAAATGCATCATGCACTATATTGCATGTAAATAAGTATATTGAGCAAGTTTTTAAAAAGGATTACATGTAAAATCAGAAATCAAATATCTAAGTGAAAAAAGTAAATTCAAGTTTGTGTAACTGAACTTCTTGTAGCCATTTAACTTTGTGTGTGTGTGTGTGTGTGTGTGCAAATGAGGGGTAGAGAGAAGAGAGGAACTATGGGAGAAAGAACAGGGAAGAAAAGAGGAATCAATCTAATAAATATAATTTTTTTGCAAGAGGAACTTTCTCTGGCACTACACTCTGAAAGGAATTTGTCATGCTCCTCAATATATAACATGATCCATATATAAGCAACACTGAATAACATCAAATAATTTTTCCAAAAGCATTTTGCAGAAGATGCAGAAATGCCATTCATATGGTAATTTCCTATGCTGACCTTAGATGAAAGCCAGTGGTACAATATTAAATTATAACTGATTCTGCAAAGAGGAGGCACATTTGGTATGCAAAGGGCAATTTCTATGGGATTTAGATGGATCTCACATTTACGTTAGCTGTGTCTCAACTTTTCCTTGTATTTACTTACTTTTCTCATACTTGTTGTAGAATTCTCTGAATATTTTACTTGATATTGAAGTTGAAATGGAACCAATGTTGAACTGGACCAAGAAATCTTCAAGTTACCACTGTCTGTGATTTCCATATGCAAACCTATTGGTGGATCTGGCTTCACTTTAGGAAAAAAAATAAAGAAAACTTTTAAGTCAAGCAATTTTTATGATAATCATAAGATGAGGTCAAATTGAATTTTTAGCATATCCCATTCCTTCAACTACTTTAAAGGCAACCTTATTCAATGGCACATTAGCAAAATATATGCTCTATTCCTTGTATCTCATCATAGCAATCTCATTTCCTTCTTAAGTGATAAGAACTATAAATTAGTAAATAAAATCATTTTGATAAATGTGAATTCCTGCTGTTAAAAAAGTCTGCTTTATTTAATTTAGCCTTCCCTCCACTACATTCACTTATCTGTTTCGGTAAATAACAAGGGAAAAAGCAGAGCCCTATTTGGAAAATGCTTCCAGTTTTTCATGCAAATCTGCATGCAAATTAATGTAAATATGCATGCAAAAGTCAGAAAATCTCCCTTAACTTTGAAATACAACAGCCCAGATATGCATATTTTACGCATATAAACAGCATGAGTTGACCTTGGCTTGTTACCAGAAATGCGGATGGAGTTTCTCAACCTAATGGGCTATCTAACCTGGTAAATGATTTCTGAATTAATATGTGTACATGTGTATTTATGTATGATATGCACTTTTGTATATATAATTATGTGGAGTTATGCATCTGTGTGTAGTTTTAAACATACAACAAAATCTTTAAATTATTTGCAGAAACAACGTAAACATCTAACAATAAAGAATTGACTAAATTTATGGATCATCCCTATAAGGGAAATCTACATAGCTATTAAAAATCATATTGGAGAAGAATATTGAAAATGTTTAATATTGTTAGTTTCAAAAGTTTATTAAACATCTATACTTGAATTTGTGACTTGTTAAAATTAAGTAAAAAGCATCTGTATAAATACGTATTAAAAATAGGAAAAATGGCAAACTGGTAGAAAACAGATGATGCATTTTTTCTTCTTGTGTATCTGTTTCAAGATTTTTTACAGTTAATAGAAAAGTAGTGATATTGAACATTTACTGATTTGAATTTTATTTTCAAGAAATGTCACATTTTCCATATTCTATATTTTCAGAAATTTGGGTATAATTTTCCTTTCCCTTGAGTCAATATTAGTATTTTTTGCTATATGCAACATATTGCAAATTGTATTTAAAGAAAGAACAGCTAGGCCCTGGCTGGTGGCACAGTAGATAAGGCACCAGCATGCAAACCCAAAGGTTACTGGTTTGATTCCCAGACAGGGCACATAACCAGGTTGCAAGCCAAGTCTCCTGCCAGGTCTGTAACTGGAGGCAGGTGAAAGGCAACCATACATTAATGTCTCTCTCCCTCTCTGCCTCTCTCCCTTCCCCTCTCTCTAAAAATAATAGATAAAGTCTTTTTAAAAAAAGACAAGAAAAGAAAGGACAGCTAAAAACTAAGTCTAAAAAAATAGGTGAAATTCACTGAGTTCCCATGACCAAAAACAAAACGAAACCATGTAAGACACCAAATCATAAAATATAAACTATACAATCTTATCAACACTTAAGTAATAGAGACTCCCAAATATTTATCTCCTCTGAACTCTCGGCTCATATATCCAGCTGCCTACCCAACATTTCTTGGGTTTCTAATAAGCATCTCCAGCATAATGTGTCACACACCTAATCTTCCCCACACTTCCCCATGTCAGTATCTGGTACCACCATTCACTGGCATGATCAGATCTAAGCCTAAATGTTTATGAGTGCTCTCTATCCTTCACACTCCAAACCCAACCCCTAGAAACTGCAGTCCTCACCATCTCCCAAATACATTTCAAGCCTGATTATAATTTTACTTCCTCACTGGCTTAACCCTAAGCCCCTTGGACAAATCCAATAGCATCTTACCTGGGTCCTCTGCTTCCACTCCTGCAACTATTCAACACCTCTTCCCCACAAATTTATTTCTCCACAGAATACATCTTAAACATGCAAATACCCCTCTCCTCCCCCACCCCCAACACACACACACCTGATCATATCGCTCTCCTGGCTCAAAAGCTTCCATTGCAACTAGAATAAAATCCAAACTCTGTAACTATGGCCTACGATATGATCTGGACACAGGTAACTCTGACCATATATCCAAATATTCTACCTCATTCACTCTGAGCGCAATAGCTTTCTCTTTGGTTCCTCCAATAGCCAAGTTCATTTCATTTCATGGATTTAGTGAGTGCTATTCTTCCTGTTTGGAGTACCTTTTGCTCTGTTTTTTTTGCATGGCTATCCTTTCTTCATGAGCTCAAACTCTATGTCCTAAAACAGGTTTTCTGTGACCTCAATAACTGAAATAAATAATCACCATGCCTAACACTCTCCATCACCACCTGTCATTTCATTCATGACACAATTTTTGGACATTATCATATATGCTCAAAGATGAAGGGAAAAATCCCCAAAGTTATACTTAAAGAAAGACAAAATCCTTTTCAAAGTTTTCATACAGTCTATCACAGCACTTTCTCTTCATTTTAAAAAACAATTTAATTCAATCCTGGCTTCAAATGTTTCTGAAAATCACCTGATAGAATTGGTTTTAAAAAGAGATTGATGATAATATTCAATACACATTTTGTATCTTTTATTTCCTGAAGTATAACTTCATGACTGCATTGTTTAAATATCATTGTAACTATGCTTTGAAAATCATAAATTTGTTCCTAGGTGACAAATTACTAGAAAGCCTGAATGTTAAAATATAATGTCATTTACTGATTCAAAAAGTGATATATCCCTAATAACTGAGAAAATGGAGGAAAATTGTGTCAGCTACCTAGAAAAGTCACCCCAGATATCAAAACAATGATGCAAAGATGCATGTAAAAAGGTTATATATAATTACTTAAGGAAATATAAGTGGAAAATAGTAATACTGTTACATTATATATATCATACACAATATATAATTGAACCTGTACACAAAACTGAATGAATAAATTAAATACTTTACGTTAACATTTAGTTATATTAGTCACATTTGTAGTGATATAGTCAAGTTGATCAAAAAACTGGGGAGCATCTTTGCACTAAAAATATGAGACGTTACCTCATATTATTTGAGTTTTTCTTGTGATCAGATTTGTATAGCAACTTATTTCTTGTCTACTTTTTTGTTTCTTACTGTACACTATTATTTGTCCCTACTCTATGAGGCAAGGACTTTGTCTCATTTTCTCATTCACCATGTTTTCCACAGTTCCCAAATCATGAGCTTCTAGGAAATACTTATGACGGAATAAACTCAGGCAAAAAAAAAATGTTTCTAATTTTCATAAGTAATTATCTGAGATATGCAAAAGTGATAACTAAACAATTCATATCCATTACACAGATTCAGGGTTCAAAGAAATCAAACTGTTTTCAAGAAAGAATTTAAGTCATAGCTACAAAAATAACAATACTACTGTTAAGTCCTTCCAGAAAATGCTCTCAATACTCCCTACCACTACATTTATTGTACCATCATTACAGCGTTGGTCAAAGGAAGATAAGCTGGTGGCAGATTTGGTAAGCAAGCTTTAACCTGTTTGTATAGCTGATGTTTTAGATCTGTGCCCTTTCTTATGTACAACTTACCAATATTTATGAGTTGAACTGACATTAGAGGTGACTGAAACACTACTCCATCAGATGTGATTTTTAAGTACATAAAAAGAGTGTCATTGAGTTTGGCAGCTGGCACAGACACTTGGCATTCATAGCCTTCCTGAACACTGCCATTGCACAGAACAAGCTGAAAACTGTCCCTCTCAGGGACCAGCAGTGGCTCTTCTAACATGTCAGGCCTATATGAAAAAGAAGAGATAAACATTAATTAATATATATGTGAAGGCACTGGACACATTTAAAATGTAGTATATGAAATCCTAATTGAGATAAGCTATTCTGGGCACCCAGCTTGAAGGGGAATGGCAAAATGATATATCAGGGAAACAAAGGTAAGGATTAAAGCAGATTAGCCATCAGCAATCTGTTTATCAAATAAGCAAAAAGATAGTCAAGCATTGGGGAAATACTAATAGGTAAGAAAAATTGCTATCCTAAAATCTTATACCCAATTTAGCTATCTTTCAAAATTAGTATGAAATAAAAGCTTTTCTCAGACATAGCAAAACTGAAAGAATTTGTCACTATGAGACCTGCATTATAAAACATGCTAAAGAAAGCCCTTCAGGAAAAAAGAAAATGAATGATAGCAGATGAAAGTCTGGTTCTACACACAAAAAATTTTAATTTAACTAAAAGGGAAAGTATTGACAATATAAAGTACTGACAATATAAAGCAAAAATAATTACCATGTAGCATGAAGTTAATAACATAAGTAGAAGTAAAATGTGTGACAATAGCCTCAAGCTTGTGGAGAGAGGAGATATGTTAGTATGCAGTGAGGTGGTGTAATGTCACTTGAAGATATAATATCAGACTGTAATAAGTTAAAGACCTATATTATAAATCCTAAAGCAACCACTAAAACAATAAAACAAGTTATAGCTAATAAACTACAATAATCAAGTCAATGGAATATTAATGTAAAGATTAAAAAAATAGATTACCAGAACAGAATAGAGACGAACACCTATATGACCAGCCAAGTTTCTACAACAATAAAAAAGCAGTTCTGTGGAGCAAGGGTAACCCTTTCAATGAATTGTATTTGAACAATAGGATATCTATATTCCAGGGAGAAAAAGTATCTTCAATCCACACCACACACCAGATTCAAAAATTAATTCAAAATGGATCACCAATTCAAATGTAAAACCTAACACAATGAGACCTTCATGGCATAAAATATTTGTTAGCTTCAACACCAAAAGCAGGGTTCATAAGGAACTAATTGATACAGTTCTTCTATCAAAATGGAAAACTTCTGTTCTTTGAAGTTTTCAAAGACATTATGAAAAATACAAAAAGACAAGCCATAGATTGAGAGACTATATTTGCCTGTCATCCACCTGATAAAGCACTTGTATCTAGAAGATACAAAGAATGCTCAAAACTCAGCAATACGAAAATTAACCATCCAATTAAAAATAGTCAAAGCCCTAGCTGGTGTGGTTCAGCGTATTGAGTGCCGGCCTGTGAACCAAAAGGCCCCCAGTTTGCTTCCTAGTTCCTAGTCTGGGCACATGGCTGGGGTGCACGCCAGGTCCCCCAATGGGGGGCATGTAAGAGACAATACTCAACATTTCCCTCACACATGGATATTTCTCTCCTCTCCCTCTCTTCCCCTCTCTCTAAAAGTAATCAAATATTTTTTAAAAATAGGCAAAGTTGTCAACAGTCAGGTCAGGTCACCATAGAAGATAATAAGAATGATAAAAGGCCCTGACCAGCATGGCTCAGTGGAATCAGGAAATAACATTTACACACCTTTTGGTATACAAAGTAGTCTACTAGACACAGTGTAAGGACTAATTTTATGGTAAAAAGCACCCAGAGGTCGCTGGTTTGATTCCCAGCCAGGGCACATAACCAGGTCGCAAGCCAGGTCTCCAGCCAGATCTGTAGCTGAAGGCAGGTGAAAGGGAACCGTACATTGATGTTTCTCTCCCTCTCTGCCACTCTCCCTTCCCCTCTCTCTGGAAGTAATAAATAAAATCTTAAAAATAAAAATTAAAAAGCACACTAAACACTGAGACGTAAGTTCTTCTGTTTGCTTGATTCATAGACAATAGCCATGTAAGGGTATTTTGTGACACTCAGCTTCCATAATCAATAAAAGAGAGAAAAATGCCTGCACCATCTATCTTTACAAGGTTGTTGTAAATGTCAAAGAAAATTACATGAAAAAATTTCTGAAAACTTGAAGTGCTATATATCCATGAAATACTGTTTTTAATCAGAAGTGGAATGACTTACCATTTTCAATTTTTTGTAAATCTTTGAAAACCAATAATGCAATTTAAAAAAGCATTTATGCCATGCTTTTCATGCATTTTTCAAATATTAAAATAAAAGCTTTTTTTTTTTTTTTAAATAAAAGCTTTTATCAAAAGGGTAAGGAACAAGTTGAATAAATTGTGAGTTTTTATGTCAGAAGCTTTGACTGAAGAACTCCCAAACATTAAGGAAAAAAAAAAAAAAAAAAAGAACTGAGCAGAAAACAAGATAATATTTTAAAGGACAGAAGATTCAAGTGGTATTTTTTTTGTTGTTAAAGAATGCTATAGATTCCTAGGCCCTTCTTGAAGAAGATAGTAGGCCTGGAACTAAGACATCTGTTTTTATTAAGAGTCATTGATCAGTAGTTGTCAAAGTCTAAGTTGCCAAACCAGTCACATCAGCATCATCTGGAACTTGAGAAAAATACAAATTACTGGCCTCACCTTAGATCTCTTGAATCAGGTCCAGGTGAAAGGTACTCACCTGGATAGATCTAATCAAGGAGACAAGTTTCAGAAGCATTTTGTAAATCACAATGTACTCTTTAGATGTAAGATGCTACCAAACAATGAAAAATCAATGAGGATGAGAGGAAGAAAGAAAATGGGTAGGGCGGAGGGAGGTGAGAGGTGGGGTGGAACAAAAACAAGTGGACTTGAAAGCCTAGCAAGTTAATAATATAACCACAAGGTGAGGAAGGAACCCTAATTAACTAGGGAATTAGTATTTTGACCATGTAAACTTTAGCCTTAGTAAAGACAAAATAAATCTAAACAAATATTATATTCTAATTAGTATGTTTATCTTTCATAATGGTATCAGCAATTTCAGAATTACTTTACATGTACTCTAGGACTGAGCAAATAGGTAATATATTATGGAAAATGGAAGCCAGATTTCTTACTGCTGGAGAAAGTAGTTACAAAAAAGAAAGGAAGGGAGGGAGGAAGGAAGGAAGGAAGGAAGGAAGGAAAAAAGAAAGGAAGAAGGAGGAAAAGAAAGTCTAAAATAGATCCTAGACTAGAATGGGAGATATTAGTATGAGCACATGCTTTTAATAAACAAATAGATAGAGGTTCATATATATATTATATACATACATCACTGCATATTGTGAATGTATACATGTAATTAGCTCTGTAGTGGAGAGAACCTAGCAACAATGCAATCCAAATAACAATAATCATCTAGCCCTGAGATACTGCTTCGTAAATACCGTTCTCCTATATAAAGGAATCAAGGCTCCTTAGAAAAATAGCAGGTTCCAGTGTTATAGCAGGAAAAATGTAAAAACAACCTGAAACATATCATAGTGATGGAAAGTAAGGAAGTCATCAAAAAAAATTAAAAAGGTAAGACACATCTAAAGGACACAGAAGCCAACTTGAATAAGCTCCCACTGACCAAATCAGGGACAATTTGAGAAATAAAATGACAATAACGTATTATAGCCCATAAAGCAAAATAATCCATGAGTCCATCTTGAAAGGGAAGGAGGACAGAAGAGGAGGGGGAAAGGAGAAAAGTATGAGAAATATCCTCACCTATCCAAAACTCAAGAAATGGACTCAGAGACACAAAGCACAGAAAAAGCAAGGCTTTAATGATGATCTTGTAAGACCTGGTGTCTCTCTAAGGGGCAGGCACACCCAGCGGAGGTGCAGTGAGGCTTTTATCTCCTAGTGCACAGTTCCCTTCCCCCAGTTTCTCATTGGCTGAGTACTATGGGAGGTATAATCTTCCTGATTGTGCCTAAAAATGATTGGCTATTTCCCTTCCCTTTGTCCTCGAAGAAGACATGACTGCCTAAATGTAGGTATATTGGACTCTATTAGCCTTAATCCTTTTCTTGCTCTAGACTATTTGTTTATTCTGAATATGTGACAGGGACCAGACAGTTAACTAAGTTGTTTTACAGACTTTTCTTTAGGCACTGTAGGCCCCCTCCCCTTCCAGGCCTTGGATGAATACACAGTCTCAAGGTTTTCTTTTCCCAGCTAGTAGAGATGACACACATAGGTATTCAAGGGCTCCCCTCATCCTGCACTATCACAGTTTTCTTGTGTTGCTCAGAATGCCTGGCAGCCTTATTGGCCCAGGCTCAGGATTACTGGGTCAGGGGCTGAGATATGTCTCCCTTTGCTTTTAGGCTGTACTACCCTGAAAACAAGCTATTAATATTTCTATTCCTTAGAAAAGGAGTAAAGAAGGAAGGGGAGAAGGAGAATAGAAAGTACACCTCTCATAGAGCCTATCACTGTGGCTCACACACACTAAACATTTGATTGACTAACACTATTTCTAAAATGAACCAATTAGCATTCAGCACTTTTGTTTACTTTATAAATAATGCATTTTCTTCTCAAAAAACTTCAGTTGGTTCTTTATCATTAATTTCTCTCATTGTATATATGTTTTCCTTTATATTCTTGAACATGTGAAGCAAATTAACAATAGCTGTCCTTGTCTGCTATTTCTATCATCTTTCTGTCATTTCTGGATCTGTTTCTATTGACTAATTTTTCTTTTTCTCCTGGTTATGAGTTACATTTTCCTGTTCCTTCATATATCCAGTATTTTTTACTAGATGCCAGGCATTGGGAATACTGTTTTTGAGTGTTGAGTCATACTGTCTTACTAAAAGAATGGTAGAGGTCTGGCTGGTGCAGCTCAGTGGATAGGTACTGGCCTGAGAACCCAAAGGTCACTGGTTCAATTCTCAGCCATGGCATATAACCAGGTTGCAAGGCAGGTCTCCAGCCAAGTCTGTAGCTGGAGGCAGGTGAAAGGCAACCATACATTGATGCTTTTCTCTCTTTCTGCCTTTCTTCCTTCCCCTATCTCTGAAAATAATAAATAAAAATCTTCAAAATAAATAAATAAAAGAATGGTAGATTTTGTTCTGGCAAAGATTTGGTTCGGTTAAGTTACTTTTGTTATAGGACTGGTTAATGGTGTTCTGGAACAGTTGTGGGGTTCAATTGCCCACTGCCAAGATGCATGACTCCCCATGCAAGAGTTGGGTGAAATAGGAAAGGCGTTGTTTATTTAAAAGTAATATAGATTTAGAATAATGGTAGATTTCTGCTGTTAAGTCATGCTGCCTTTAAAAACACCCAAAAACAAATAGTCCTGTCTCCCTCTGCCAAACAAGGCCAGTTTCAAAATATGCCACATAGAGGTACTATCTTTAGAAGAGCAGAAGTCTACAGCATAGCATTCCCAGTCACAGTTCAGCTCCAAGCTTCTTGTCCCCTCAACACTGCCAGCTCTGCTGCCACCTTCTGCAGGTGGATTTCCAGGAAGACTTTCCAACCTTGTGATAGCCTTCCTTGCAGATGTCATGGCTGACCTCTCTGCAAACCTCATGGCTAATTGACCTTCAGATCTTCCACTCCAATTTTAAATACTTGTTTCAGAACTTCCTTTGTGATCTAACAACTGCCTTTTCCTATGGTAAGTTAGTCTCCATTATTTTGGTCAGCTCCCCAGTGTCTTTGACACTTTTTCAGGTGCCATTTTTAGTCAGCGCAAGAGTTTCCAGCCACACATAGGCATAAGCCCCCTCACCCTCAGCATACACAGGTGTTGTATGAGCCACCCCCACCCCTATGTCATGACTGTAGGTTCTTACAGTCATGTACAAAATTCTGCAGCTCCTCAGATTTTCCTTTCAGGAAGGCATGGACTGTTAACCTCCCTCTGGTGTGCAATGTGTCTTAAGTTCTATACTTTCTTATCATGGGCACCCCTCCTACTCCCTTCTTTCCCTCCTGCAGAATTTGGGGGTGATGGTGGGGCACCCCTCCACATCAGGGAACACATGCTCTGTACCTTGTTATACTTTGGTTCCAGTTTAAAACGTTTAAGTGTTTTTAAGTTCTTTTAGGGATAGTATAGAGAAGCCTTGACTCTAGGACTAATCTGACCCCACTTAAAAGTAGGTTATTATGGGGTTTCTACTAAATGTCATTAATATTCAACAAGGTCTCTCCAATCTGCTTAGTGGAAAGTTTAATTATTCTTGGCCTTGTGTGACTCCTGGGAATTGTTTCGTTTATAGCTCCTGGTAATTGTTTTCTTCCTAAAAAGCCAAGGGAATTCTCATAATAATTTCTGTGTACTTCCTTGCTTCATGAATTCAAGCCCCTTTATACTCTCTGAACTTCTTTCTATCTTTGTCTTCTTGAGTGATCAGTATTTCTGGGCTCTGCTTGAGTTCCCCAGTCCCGTGTCATACTTTAGAAATCGCCTCTAATTGAGAAAACCTGAATAATATGACTCACTTTGTTTCTTCCTCTGGAATCACAGCTCTGTTGTACATTTGTTTAATATCTAAAAATAGATGTTTCCTACATTTTATCAAATTTTCTAGGTGTTTGTAACAATAGAGCAATCCTAGACTCTATTATTCCCTCATGGCCAGAAGCTACTTTTGTTGACTATTTACATTAACTTCTGAAGAGATAATGCATTCATATAGTCTAAAACTTGGTTTTCTTTAAAAAGAGTAGTAAAATGAGGTGCTTTCTTGAGGAAAATATATGATCAAGAAAACACATGTTTTAAATGGGAGTTACTAGGCATGTCTATCAGCTGAGAGGAAAGCTTGATAATGCAGGAAAGAGAGGGGATCATTGTAAGAACGGTTCTTGAACAGGCAACAGGAAATGAGAGTGAAAATCCATGAGAAAGAGTTCACTTTAGACTGGAACACAGAGACATCACCCACAATTAAAGAAGAAATTGCATTCACAATTAAAGAAGGGAACTACAATGGCATTGACATGAGCAGGCTGATAAATTTTTATGAACTCAATCACAACAGAACTTCCCCTGACTCCTTTTTTCCTGGTGAAAATCAAAAGCAAGGTCATCAGTAGATCTCTCTGGCTCTCTCAAAGGGGAGCCAGTTGCAATCTTGTAAGGTGTCCTATGGAGAAATCCACATGACAAGGAACTGAAGAAGACCTTCAGCTATAGTCAGAGAGGAATGGAGGCCTTCTGTCCAATGACTACAAGGAACTTGGAAGCTCAGGAAGAAAGCTTAGAAACAGGGCCTCCTAAGGTTGAATCTTGAAATAAATGCAGCCCTAGCTGACACCTTCATTACAAATTCGGGAAAGGCCTTGAGGCAGATGTTCCCAGCTTAACTGAACTTGGATTCCTGAGTCTCAGAAACTGTGAGATCATAAGGCTTGTGGTTTTAAGCCACTAAATTTGGAGTAATTTATTATCTAGCACAGATAACCAAGGCAGATATTGGTACCTAGGAATTGGATGCAGCTATAATAAATAACTACAAATATGAGAGTGTTTTGGAACCAAGAGGCTGGAAGGAGTTGAAGAAGAATGATAGAAAAAGCCTAAATTGCCTTAAACAGACTTTCAGTGGAAATCAAGATTTTTAAAAAGATTTTATTTATTATTTTCAGAGAGAGGGGAGAGGAGAGAGGCAGAGAGGGAGAGAGACATCAATGTATAGTTGCCTTTCACCTGCCTCCAGTTATGGATCTGGCTAGCGACCTGGCTTGCAACCTGGCTGGGAATCAAACCAGCGACCTTTGGGTTCATAGGCTGGTGCCTTATCCACTGTGTCACCAACCAGGGCAAAATCTAGATTTTGAAGACATTATCAGTGTGGGCACAAAAAGAAGTGAGGAACATGTTATTAGAAACTGAGCAAAGGTTATCTTTCCTATGTAGTGCAGAAAGATTACTTACACATCTGCAGTTATGTGGACAGCATAAAATGTGCCTAATGAACTAAGTGATCTACTTCAGATTTCAAAGTAAGTGTTGAAGGTGCTTCTTGGCTTCTTGCTGCAAGAGGAGAGATGGACATTGAGGAAAGGGCTATTAAACAGGAGGAATCAGGCCTTGAAAGTTATGAAATACATAGCCTCTCCAGATGGCAAAGGATATTGAAAGTAAGAAAAGGCTTCTCAGCAAAGATCAAAGAGAAGGCAGACAAGGGCTTATCTCTAAGAGAGACCTTTGGACTTTCATCTAATAGCATAAACCTCCACAGAATTTATAGGAGGTCGTGTGGTCTTGTGAGAGAATTAGAGTAGCCAAAACACTGCTAGCTTAGACTGAAAGCCTCCAGGCTCCCAAAATTGTGCTGAGCAGAAGCATGCTGAGAAAACTGCTCAGCTGCAGAGACGTGCAGCCTTTCCTTAAAAAGGGAAGGGTGCTGCTACAGGTGGTAGAACCAGGTGCCCAGAAGACAGA
The DNA here is from genome assembly GCA_004026585.1 of Noctilio leporinus. NCBI lineage: Eukaryota > Metazoa > Chordata > Mammalia > Chiroptera > Noctilionidae > Noctilio > Noctilio leporinus. Next base: position 23,723 of record PVIW01008081.1, on the reverse strand, counting down.
GCCATGACAGAAGACAAAGCCACAAAACATGGACAATTACTCCTGAAGTAGAGGTAATGAATGAAGCTTAACATGAGGGGTTGGGGAGAGAGGGTCAAAGTATGGCATCCTTGAAACTGAGATTATAGAAAGAACATGCTTATCATTAATGACAAGGTCTAGAGTATGTCCATGTGAATGAGTTAATTAGGTGGGGTAAAAAAAAAAAAAAAGTGAAAGTAAAGTACTCAAGGCATTGAAGATCATCCATACCGATATTGAAGTCACCAAAAGAGCTGACAGGAGTAATAGAAAAGCGACCAAGTAAACTAGGTGTTAACAATTATAAAAATTCAAACTCCCTGGATAACCCTTGCTTATCCAGTGTCAGCCACATTGATTTGTCACCAGTCCCCAGCTTCCCAAACCAACTACATTTAACTTCTCAAGTCTTCAAATGTCTGTATGTGCTACTGGCCTTTACAGATGCTCTGCGCTCACCTGGATCATTCTCTGCCTCATAATCTTGGCCGATACTTGTTGTATGTTCACACAAGCCCTGACTTATTATGCGATAGCATTTTCAAACTTTATTTTGTCTTTTGTCTTTACTATTAGCTCCAGGAGAGCAAGGGGTGAGTCTGCATTATTTAACATGATTCCCCACACTCAGCTCAGTGCCTGGTGTACACAGTAGGCACCTCATGATGGAAGAAGAGGGTTTTCATCCTAGGTCTGAGATAAAAGATCTAAAGCAGTTCCAAAGGAGCATATTTCTTTGGTATCTCTCCTTCAGATTTTCCAACAAACATTAATAGCTGAGCTCAAACAATGCTTTCCCTTAAGGGATATATTTATAGAGCTTTAAACCTCTTACAAACATTAGATATTCCTTTTAAAAATATATTTATTTACACAAGAAAGTGCTTGAAAGATTTCTCTTGTGAATTCCTTAGTGTTCAGAAATGTGATTTTGATTACACACTTAAAAAAAAACATTTTAACTATTTAATTTAAGAGAGAGGGGAAGGGAGGAAGAAAGAGAGGGAGGGAAATATCAATGTATGGTTCCTCTCACACACCCCCAACAAGGAACCTGGCCCAAAATCCAGGCATGTGCCCTGACTGGGAATTGAACTGGCAACCCTTTGGTTGGCAAGCCAGCACTCAATCCACTGAGCCACACCATCCAGGCCACATTAAATACTATTTTTGTAGTAGCCACAATTATGGATTTTCTCTTCCGTGGAGGTCTCATTGGTTATGTTGACCAGTTCTTCCCGCTGATCTGAAGAGTCTTAAACTACTTGGAGGCCCTGGTTGGTGGCACAGTGGATAAGGCACCAGCCTATGAACCCAAAGGTTGCTGGTTCAATTCCCAATCCAGGGCACATAACCAGGTTGTAGGCCAGGTCTCCAGCCAGGTCCATAGCTGGAGGCAGGTGAAAGGCAGCCATACATTGATATTTCTCTCCCTCTCTGCCTCTCTCCCTTCCCCTCTCTCTGAAAATAATAAATGAAATCTGTTAAGTGAATAAATAAATAAATAACTTGGAGAGACATTGCTCAAATATATGCACAAAAATAGAATTCAAGGCAGAAATAGTATGTGGCAACTGGTAAAATTTACATATTATCTAAATTAACCAAAATCATACGAAGGATAAAAACAATGTGGAACGAAAAAAGAATGTTTCTCACCCTGGCTGGTGGCACAGTGGATAAGGTGCTGGTCTACGAACCCAAAGGTCACTGGTTCGATTCCCCAGCCAGGGCACATAACCAGGTTGCAAGCCAGGCCTCCAGGCAGGTCTGTACTTGGAGGCAGGTGAAAGGCAACCTTACATTGATGTCTCTCTTCATCCCTGCCTCTCTCCCTACCCTTCTCACTAAAAATAATAAATAAAATCTTTTTTAAAAAAAGTATCTCAAATTGAATGCACTTAGGACAGGTTTTCCTGTACTAATATTTTTAGAAACCTCAGTTCAAAATAAAAGCAGATGAAGAGAATTTTCCAAATTCATCAATATTTAGTTAATGTCTCATAATTTTCTCATTTTTCTGGGTCCTACCATTTAGATGAATAACCTAATGACTACTTAGCTGATGAAAGTTAAAATTCTCAGCTGTAGCTAAGTTACTATACTATTTTGTAATGCTCTGATATATTCATTAAAAGTATCTTTTTCAGAAAATGAAGACCTCAAGACCTATCTACAGTTTATCTGTAATAAAATATAAATCCTTACATATGGTCACAGAGCTTTAAATCTGAGTACATTGCCCTAGCCTACTGATAATATTTGAAATTCTCTCCAATAGGCACCCAGTGAGTTTTTGATCATCATCCAAAGTATTTAGGTCACTGTAGGAATGTTCTACATTGCACAGGAATTCTTTCCTCTGAGCTAAAATCTATTTTACCAAATAGAGCAGGAAACTTTCTGCCTCAAACTTCAAACATATCTTCATCCCCACAGTGCTTCCTTTATTCTCTCAATACTTAGAAGACAAGGTGAACCTTCTTCATTTTAAAACTAACCATCTATCTGTGCTCTTCTCCTGGGACTTGCTTATTTAACTATTCACTATCTGTCATATATCATCAATAGGTCCCTTTCTATTATATCTTCAATTATTCTCTTATTACAAGATCATCTTCTATAGACTAGAAATAAGCTCATTCTTTCTCATAATTTAAATGTCCAACTTGGCCCTGCATTCTCCATATACCTCTACCTTTCTCACTTTACAATCTCTTCTAGGCTTCTGGGACCTCTAGAGATTTCTAGGTCAGCCATTTCTGTTGTGGACATTTATGTAGGTACCCTGGCTGCCCAGCACCAGGATGGAAAATCTCCCATTTTGTAAGGCTGAAACACAGGTAGCCAGGGCATGTTCTCACCAATCGAACACTCCCAGTCAGCACTCTGGCCCTAATAAGAACTGTACAAAGAAGCAGGGACTAGCAGGAGCTTCTAGATTCATCAGTGGTACCACTTAGTGACCAGCATCTAGATGTGGAAATTATTACCACAGAGACATTCAATGTCCAGATATGACAGCAAGGGCACCCTATCTGGGCTACTCCTGGTGTGACTTTAAGAATTAGTTCAACCCTGGCTGGTAGCACAGTGGATAAGGTGCTGGCCTGTGAACCCAAAGATTGCAGGTTCGATTCCCCAGCCAGGGCACATAACAAGGTTGCAAAACAGGTCTCCAGTCAGATCTGTGGCTGAAGGCAGGTGAAAAGCAATCATACATTGATGTCTCTCTCCCTCTCTGCCTCTCTCTCTTCCCCTCTTTCTAAAAATAATTAAATAAAATCTTTAAAAAAATAAAAAGAATTAGTTCAATATAGGAGCTAGTAGAAATGACCCATGGACATGGACAACAGGGTGGGGGTTGACTGTGGGAGAGGGGTGCGGTGGACAGGGCAGGGAAGAGCGATGGGGGGAAAATGGGACAACTATAATAGAACAACAATAAAATATGGAAAAAAATTAGTTTAACTTAAATTATGAATATTAACTACAGCCTGATGATCAGTATAAAAATGACAATTATGTTAGTTAAGCATGTTTTCTTCCTTTTTTGTATATATTAACTATATTTTGTATATATTGTTCTACATGTATTATATATTATATGCATTATATACAAAATATATATATTAACTACCTTTTTAATCCTCATCCAAGGACACTTTTTCATTGCTTTTAGAGAGAGGGGGAAACATTAACTTGAGAGAGAAACATCGACTGTGTTCTCAGATGCACCCCTACCAGGGATCAAACCCACAACTCAGGGATATGCCCTGACCAGGAATTTAACTTGCAACCTTTTGGTCTATGATCTAACCAGCTGAGCCACACTGGCTAAGGCTTTTTAATTTTTTTTTAATATTTTATGTATTATTTTTAGAGAAAGGGGAAGGGAGAGAGGCAGAGAGGGAGAGACATCTGTGTATGGTTGCCTTTCACCTGCCTCCAGCTACAGACCTGGCTGGAGACCTGGCTTGCAACCTGGTTCTCTGTGGCCTGGCTGGGAATCGAACCAGCGACCTTTAGGTTCGCAGGCCAGTGCCTATCCACTGCGCCACCAGCCAGGGCTAATTTTTTTATATTAAATAATTTCCTCTGAATTGCCTCCTTCCCCTATCATTTTACATAAAAGGATTATTGGGGGTGTTAACTTCACAATTTAGCACTTTGATAACAAAATGTTCATTTAAGTGGGGCTGTGTCTGAATAGAAAGAGAAATTAATATTGTCTAGATATCAGTACTATAAACGTTGACTAGAAATGGATACCACAATCGGCACATAACATCACCCCATATCGGTGTCTCCTTTTGTTCAAAAAGTAGTTGCATTCTATTAAGTGAAAGCACAAAGCTATGTATAGAAAGGTGTGTGTGAATGCTATGTAGCCAACAGGGTGAGTTATCCTGCTGATGAAACTGGTCTCAGCTTCAAAGCCACCCTCTATGCTCTGCTTGCCCAATCTGTGGCTGGACCTTGCACACTCCTGAGTGTTAATTTCTATGGATAGCGGGCACCAGGAGACTAGAAGGTTGGTAGAGAAACAAGGGACTTGATCCTTCTTATTTTGCTTCCCATTATTTGATCACCCCAGCAAAGGTTCTTCACCTGGGGAGCTGCAGTTGATTTCAGGAACCAGGTCACCCCCACCAAATCTCAAAACCAACCATAGCATGGCTCCTCAGAGACCCTTCCATACCGGTCATCTAGCGGCCCCTCCTCGTTACACACATTCCAGCTCTGCAGGGTCCCTTGTCAGGTACCAATTCCTCAAGAGTCAGCTCTTCAGGATCCTTCCGTGGAGTTTCTCTTTGCTCTAGCTACCTCCCTTTCCTCTCCCTGAAGCAGCTCTGGCCAAAGTCGCCACTACTTTCACATTGCCAAATCAATAGGAAGTTTTCAGACCCTACTGTACAACACCTGTCCCAAAAAGTATCAAGCCAATGTCAATATAATTAAAAGTTTGTGTGGCCGATACTTTCAGGACAGGCTTTGTCTCTTGTTATATCCATCACAACTGACCTCTCTCTGGTCCCACCTTTAGACAGGATTATTTCTTCATCAATAACTTTGGGGGCCCTGGCTGGAGGCACAGTGGATAAGGCACCAGCCTGCAAACCCAAAGGTCACTGGTTTGACTCCCAGCCAGGGCACCTAACCAGGTTGCAAGCCAGGTCTCTAGCCAGGTCTCCAACCAGGTCTGTAGCTGGAGGCAGGTGAAAGGCAACTATGCATTGATGTCTCACTCCCTCTCTGCTTTTCTCTCTTCCCCTCTCTCTAAAAAATAATAAATACAGTCTTTAAAAAATAAGTAACTTTGGACTCAGTACATTCCTGGAGGATTAACTGGCAAAAATTTTGTACAAAGCATTGTAGTAATATATGTTCAATAAATAATTTTGAAGCATTGTGTGAATACTTCCAGTGAGTTCATCCTGGAGTTAGGAATACTTTAATGCATAGCAAGTGCTGTGTGTGTGCATTTAGTAAGTGGTAGTGCCAGGTGGTCTGACTCTAGAATATATCTTAGCAACCTCTACACCGGGGAGTCTCAAACTTTGGTTCCATCAGAATCAAGTAATGGGCTTGGGAAAGCATAGATTCATGGGCCACCCACTCAGAATTTCTGATTCACTAGTTCTGGCTGGTGCTAGAGAAGTTAAATTCCTAAGAAGTTTCCAGGTGATGCTGATCTGCTTCTTAATACTACCTACTTACATATATTTTTTCTCTTATTCAGCCCTGAAGACTCAACTCAGCCGTCTCTTTCCTTAGGCAACCTTTGGACTCTCTTCTCTCACCAGCTGTACGAGATATCCTTATCTGAGGCTCCCACTCTCCTCTGTGTGCCCGTGGCTTCCCACACTGACCACATACATATCAGTAACCACAGACACTGAAACCCTGTTCCTGTCTATCTCAACCACTAGCCTGTGAGCGTTTCAAGGGCAGAGATCATAACTGCTCTTTGTTGTTGGTTTGCTTTGCTTTGCTTCGCTTTGACATCTTTAAGTTTTTATTTAAAAATGTTTTTCTTTTGATAAAATACATATAACATGAAATTTACCATTTTAAAGATCTTATTTATTATTTCTAGAGAGAGAAGAAGGGAGGAGGCAGAGAGGGAGAGTAACATCAATGTATGTTTGCCTTTCACCTGCCTTGAAATCTACCTTTTTTTTTTTTTTTTAAGATTTTATTTCATTATTTTTTAGAAAGAAGGGAAGGGAGAGAGGCAGAGAGGGAGAGAGACATCAATGTATGGTTGCGTTTCACCTGCCTCCAGCCACAGACCTGACTGGAGACCTAGTTTGCAACCTGGTTATGTGCCCTGGCTGGGGAATCGAACCTGTGACCTTTGGGTTCGCAGGCCAGCACCTTAACCACTGTGCTACTGCCAGGGCTGAAATCTACCATTTTAAGTGTACAATTCAGTGACATCGAGTACACATTGTTGGGCTATCATTACTACCATCCAACTTCAGAACAATATACATTTTCCCAAACTGAAACTCTGTAGGCACTTAAACAAGAACTCTCCACTACTGCTATCTCTAATCCCTAATAACCATCATTCTGTTTTCTGCCTCTATTTATCTTTATATGTACATAGCTTCTAGCACATTGCCTCCTAATGGTGATCTCCTAACTGCAGAACTGAAGAAGGTGAATCTCAAACATCAAACAAAAGAACAAATGGGGAAGAATTTTAAAGTTAAAATTCACATTAAAGTGGTATGCATTATCACTAGAGCTCTTAGAAAACTTGAATGATGTACTAGCTGTTAGTTTTATAAGCATGTGGCTATTTGAAATGGCCATCATGACTCTCTACCTAGCACAAATAATAGTAATTACCTTATATTTTTAAGATAATAATGAGGCAAAAAATCTACCTGAAAGAAACAGAAAACAAAATTTTCCCACCCTCCACTGAAATATTGAGGACCCCTAAATTGACTTCACACTTTTATCAGAATATATGCCTACTGATATTTGCAATGTCTTGCCACCTGAATTAAATCAACAGGAGGAGAAAAAAGAAAACTGAATGGAAACAAAGTTGTATAAAAAAATGTATAAACTACCACATAGAAATTTACAGACATGAAAGGAAGTGTAGGGATAGGAAAGGTTTCACAATCAGCCTCTGCATATGGGTGTTCTTTCATTTTTTAAAAAAATGTGTTATAAAAATGTACAAATTAATTGATACTTACAGAATATATAAAAGATGGGCCTTAAGGTCATAATTCTTGAAAGAATTCTTAAATAATGGCTCTATATAACAGGTGAATAACTTCAAGTCCTCTTTCATCCAGCACTGAATGTTCCAGTTTGCACCTGAATTAAAAAATAAACTATTTTAAATCTAAAAAAACATTCTGAACAACTCACTGAGAGAGAAGAGCTAAATTAAATTTGCCAGTGTTCTGATCCAACTTCCACTGCCCATTCTAAGAGAAAAACAAAAACAAAAACAGGCTCTACCTAGTGGTAAGTGTTTGCCCGAGTCATTCAGTCTCTTTGGCCTTCAGTTTCCTTTCTGTGTAAAGTAAGAGAATTAAATTAAATTGTAGCTTCTCAAACTTTACACTGAACCATGTAAGTAGCACAAATCCTAAAAACAAAATCCCTATGTAGCTAAATTCATGCTCACTTTCCAAGAGAAAAGAGAACATTAAATATCAAAGTACAAGCAAATTTGGAGCAGTATTTATTTATATGTGTCTACTTTAGCAATAAAGGCATGGTGATTCACATTGGAACCATGATACATGTCAAATTCTTGTTATTATAATATTACAGGCTCCAAATATAACTGACAAAAGTTTATTCCACTGCACACTGAAAAACTCACCTGAAAATATAAGATAAACTACAGAGGTGATTTGTAATTTAGAAAGCAATAGTAGAACAACTGAAAATCTAGACAAATGTAAGAAGACTAAAACTCTTTTAAGGAAATACTAACATATTTCCCCAAACCTGAGGTATCTCTATCTGGGAGAGGCACTTTGCAACATTCTCAAGCCCGACGAACGAAGTAATCTGCCAAGGTGGCAGAATAACAAATAGAAATCCTCAATAGCCACTACTTCAGTTAGTAATTTTAATTACAAAAACTTTAACTCACTTAGGAGCAACTTGATTTTAGCTTTTAGCTTGTATTTATATGGTATATAAAATTTACACCTACAGTACTATAATCATTCCTTTTAAGTGAAGAAAATGTTATTTTTTATCATTTCAAAGCTTATTCCAAGGACCCTGACTTCTTAAGTTTATTCTTAGTACATTTACTAATCACTGGAATGGCTAATTTTCCTTACAAATTTTTTAAGTGCTTCATCTTAATGAAAGACAGTGGGATAAAAACTTTATAACAAAATCACACTAAATGACTAGATTCAATTGGAGGCACTATTAACTTGTTCTAAAACTCTGATTTTATTGCATTTTTTTGCTTTATCCTTATTCCTAAGCTGATTTCAACAAACTGGAACGTTTCTATCACTGGTGCTCCACCAGGGGCAATTCAGTCCCACGTGGGGCCTCTGGCAGTCTGGAGACATGATTTGATTGTTCCAATTGGGAAGGGAATACTACAGACATCTAGTGGGTAGAAGCTAGGGATCCTGCTAAACACACTACAGTGCACAAACTGCCCTCCATCACTAAGATTTATCTGGTCCAAAATGTCAATAGCGTTGAGGTTGAGAAATCCTGATTAACCCTACATAGGGGTGCTTAGTTATGTGCACCTTTAATCTCATAGTGCAGGTCTCTTAATATTGCTGTCTATTGACTGCTTTATTAGTGCTTCCAAAGGATTGGAAATAATGTTGTTTGGATCTCCAGATGCTGCATTTAAAAAAAATATTTATTTTACTTTATTTTAGGAGAAGGAGAGAGAAAGAGGGGGAGAGAAACATGGACATGAGAAAGAAACATTGGTTGGTTGCCTTCTGCCTTCTGCAAGCTCCAGAACTGGGGCAAAGCACAGACCCTGAAACCCAGGCATGTGCCCTGACCAAGAATCAAACTGGCAACCTTTCAGTTTGTAGGACATGCCCAACCAACTGAGCTACACTGACCAGGATACGGCATTTGTAACTACACTATACATTCAGTATGCATTAAACTTAAATAACAAAAACCCTTGATTAAAAAGATGTATTGGTTTCAGAGCAATTCTTGGCTTGAACAACATAAATGTGTCAAAATTTAATTAGTTTAAGTATTTTATCTATTTAAAAAAATAAGATGTGCTTTTTCTATTTTAAAGCAAATCAGAAGACTATAAGAAATGTATTTATGGATTAGAAAAAGTTTCCTCATTACATTTTTATTGTATTCTTAAGAGATAAAATAAGTTGGGACTTATTAGTTTGGTCACATGATAAATCCAAATTTTATTACTAATATAAAACACTGATAGTGTTAAGAATCCCATTCATAACACATCTATTCCATACAGTTTTCAAGGAGTGAAAACATTTTGTTCAATACAATTAAATAAGAGCTAAATCTAGGAACGTTAAAATACTTACCTATTTGTTGGAAAATTAAAGAATTTACTGGTGAAACAAATGCCTTCCCTTGGATGTTGTCTGCCTGAACAGAGCAGTCTTTGTCTTCCTCACTCCAAAAGCAACAGCGGAAAGTTGTTTGGGACAGTAAGTTAGAAAAGTGGGTGCCACTTAAATTCAATTTAGCTTCAAAGAGTGTCTCAAAATGTCCACTTAAATTTGAGGTGTTCTTCGAGATTCCAGCAGGCAAGAAGTCACGGGTTGTGTTTGGTGGCGTGCAAAACAACTTAACAGGATATGCCAAGTTAAATGCCGTTACCGTATGAATGAATTCTGTTTGGACGTTAAAAAGACATATCGAAAAACAATTCATCACTTTGTCGAAGACAGAACTAGGAAGTATTTAAGAGTAAACCATGCAGTGCTCAAAATAGTATTTAACTTTTCATGTGCTTGATGAGGATCTAATATGTAGGTAGCTCTGTGCTTTCACTGTGCAACGTGTACTTAAGAGGGCACATTTATTTATAGCTACAACGTCACACTCTAAAACCCTTTTTTGGAAATTCATGCTTCTTTTTCCTCATTAGCCCAACATGTTTATATTTTTTTAAAAAAAGGAAATTATAACTAAATATTTCAATTTCCTTTTCGAAAAAAGATATTCTAATCCACTTTAGCATAAATAAGAAATATCTGGGTGGACAATTACATAAACAAATACTAAAGTGATGTTTTACTCTTTCTTAAAAAGAATAACACCAAAGTGTCAATAGTGCTTTCACTGAATGCCTTTAGAAAGGGTTTGTCTTTGACATCAGGATAGCTGGGTGATCTGACCCTGCCTTTAATCCTCCAGATATACATCATATAAGTCATGTCCTTCACACATTCTCCAAGAACTGATGCACAATGAGACAAGGCTTCTTACAAGAATCTTCCATTGCTGATTAAAGACAATTATCACTTTTAAGATGCATTAAAGTAAAGAACAAGTATATAATCCTGTAACAAAAAATCCTCAAATTTTAAATAATTGTTTAAAAATAAAATAATTTTCTACAGTTCTTTCTTTTACAAGTTACCCAAATAATCCAACTGTGTTATTTCATGTATAGACTAATGCAGAATGAAAATTCTGAGAATTCTGAATGGATCTATATGGAATAAATATTTTGACAGATTAGGGTAAATGTAAAAATGTAAGTAAATATAAACTTTTAAAAATCAATTTACAATCATATTAAGTTGTGAAAATATTCAAACAATACATAAGTAATGACTGTTAACAATTCGGTTTCTAAATCCTTTCTATAAATATAAATGAACATCAATATGTATCAGATACAGAAATAAGACAAAATGATTAGCATGACTAATAGTGTGCTGTGTTAACAATTAACTACCATAACATTACCTAAAGTGAATTCTCATTGCAATTGTACTTCAATATTTCTAACATGTTTCTAAAATTATAATATCTCAATGAAAAGAGAGTAAGTTAAATTCTTTGTCATTACAAAACCATGAATATGTAATGGTACGAATTAAAGCATTATATTTTATAGCTGTACATGGAGGATTCAGTTGGCTGAACCGAAATTAGCCTAAATTCCTCAAAGAAGAAATTTAAAATGTAACAATGAATGTCACAGACATAGCAACTATTGAATCAGTTTAATTAAAAGATTATTCTGCCCTGGCTGGTGGCACAGTGGATAAGGCACTGGCCTGCAAAGCCAAAGGTTGCTGGTTTGATTCCCAGCCAGGGCACATAACCAGGTTGCAAGCCAGGATTCCAGCCAGGTCCCCAGCTGGAGGCAGGTGAAAGGCAAACCATACATTGATGTCTCTTTCTCCTCCTCTGCCTCTCTCCCTTCCCCTCTCTCTGAAAATAATAAATAAAATCTTTTTTTTTAATATTTTAAATTTAAAATTTTAAAATTAATTAATAATAAAAAGGTGATTCTATTTTGTTTGCAAGCTTTCTTTGCAAATGAGATTTCTTTCCATCCAAATGAATCCTAAACCTGCTGAGTCCAGAACTTCCCTATGAAAGCATATGTTATCATGGTAACAATATCCCAGGAACTTTACTGATTCACAAAACTTGGTCAAACTGCAAACATTTTGGAAAGCTAGTATGGAAAGCTAGTGTGAAGCATATGAATGGAACTTAACAAATACTAGATAGAGAATACAACAGAGGAATATATAAGAAAAAAATCTGTTACTACTTTTTGATAGTCTTTTATGGCATGTTTTTTTCTGAAATCTGTAACAGTGGAGCTACCCTGAGATTTTTCTGTAAATATGCAGATGGTGACAATGAGAAACAATAGTATGTACCATGGGAAGACTAATAGAGAAGCTCATAAGTGCACCTTTAGATTGGAGTGGCCAATGAGATGCTCTGAACAGATAGCTTGACTTTAATTTTAAAAAACTAGAAAATCAACCTAAATTAGATGATGAGTTTTTTTTTAACATCAGAATAAATCTAGAATGTGGTAAGAAACAAGTGAAAATAGTACACTCAAAAGTCATCAGCAAAATATGACTAATTTTGGACAAAAGTCTGATGCGATTCACAGTAGTTAAAATCACAAGACAAAAAACAAGAATACCTGTAAGCTTTCCCTTGAGAGTATTCCTGCAATGGATAGGGAAAAAAAACTAGTATATGTTTAATTTCTTTTTTTTTTTTAATTGTTGTTCTATTACAGTTGTTCCATTTCCCCCCATTGCTCTTCTCTTTCCTGCCCACCCACCTCACCCCACCCCCAGTTACATTTAATTTCTGAAAGCATTTCTCTGGTGGTATTCAAGATGGAAATTTTTAACATATACCATCCCTTGATAATATTTGTTTTATAACATTATATTCATTATTGTTTACCGCAGTTATAATGCAAAATAGCATTTTAAGTGGCATCTCCATTACATTTGAGAATAAACCCATTACTTTGTTGTCATTTATTTGAAATATTATCATACATACATATACTTTTAATTTAATAGTGCTACATTTGCTGAATAAAATTAAGATAGCTGTGTCATTATATCTTGTTTCTAAGTATATATAAGGGTGTCACTGTGTATACATTAATTTGGGGGGATTGTAAATGAAAATGTTAAAAAGCAAATGATAGGCAAAGAGAAAAACTTTGCAAAGCATAGTAAGTTGTTAGGGCTATGGTAATTGATGTTATGAGTCAATTTGTAGAGGTCTACAGTTTACTCAGACATTTAGTCAAACATCATTCTGGGTGTGTCTGTGAGAATATTTCTGAATGAACTTAACACTTGAATCAGCTGACTGAGTCAAGCATATTGCCCTGCCTAATATAGGTGGGCCTCATCCAATCAGGCAGAGACCTAACTGGAACAAAACAGCTATTAGAAGGAACCCTTACTGCCTGTTTAATATCAGTATTTTCCCTCCTGTGACCCTGAAGCATCAGCTCTTCCTGGGTCTCTGCCAGCGTTTACAGTGGAATTTATACCACCAGCTCTCCTGGGTTTCCAGTTCACCAACTGAAGATCTTAGGGATTTAGTCTAAGATAAAGGTGTGAGCCAATTCCTTATAATAAAGCTCTTTCCAGATATATACATATAAATCCTACTGATTCTGTTTCTGTGGAGAACCCTACCACTACAAATCTAATTACATTTTCTAAATTCCTAAAAATCATCTAAGGCCAATAAAATCCAACAACAAGATGGTCAAAGTATATGAATTAGAAAATCACAGAAGAAATGTAAATGGTCAATAAACAGTATGCAGGAGCCCTGGCTGGTGGCACAGTGGATAAGGTGCCAGCCTGCAAACCCAAAGGTCGCTGGTTCGATTCCCAGCCAGGGCAACATAACCAGGTTGCAAGTCAGGTCTTTAGCCAAATCCGAGGCAGGTGAAAGGCAACCATACATTGATGTTTCCCTCCTTCTCTGCCTCTCTCCCTTCCCCTCTCTCTGAAAAATAATAAATAAAATCTTTAAAAAAAAAACAGTGTGCAACTCACAACCAAATAAACAAAATTAAAATGAGATGCCATCTTTTGATTATCTGACAGAGCAAAAAGGTAAAATAATAATAGGTTTTTTTGGCAGAAATGTAATAGGACAGCACTCATACACTTGTGTTCAGGCTGCAAATGGTACAAAGCTTTGTGGAGAAGATTTCACAGTATCTATCCAATTCAAAAATATGTACACTATTTAGCATAAACATCCTGCTTTAGGAATTAATCTATAGATATATTCCCCCAAATATACAAAGATATATGGATTTCAATGCAGCATTATTTGTTACAGAAAAAAAATTTCTATCAATGAGAAATTGATCAAATAAATTAATAACTTAAGGTACATTCATACAGTTCATTGTCATGTAATCATTAACTAAGTGCATCAATAAATAATTTAAAAATTGGCATGCTAAATTGAAAAGCTGTTACGTGGAAAAAGAAAACTGAAAACCAGTATATATTAACCAATTCTATTTTTGCAACTATAAATATGAACTCTTTGTACGTGTGTGTGTGTGTGTGTGTGTGTGTGTGTGTCTGTGTGTGTACTCCATACTTCTGGAAGGATATACAGGGCATGCACAAAAAAGTGGCAATAACTTTGCCTCTCCTTATTTCATGTGCTTCTTATTAATTTTGAAAATTATGTTTCTAAGGTTATGATTTAACATCATTGTTTCAGATATAAAGTATTAAATTCTGAGAGCAACCATCATGTTGAAGGAATATGATGTTAGAGCAACCATAATTTCTGGACTATGTACAAGGCCAACTGCTAAGGAGATGGCAGACTTCAATAACATCCCTTTAGGTACAGGGAAGCGGATGTATGATTCTGATCCTGATGTCACCACACCAATAAGAAAAACGCATAAGGTATGCAAGGATCTCACAAGTCCAGATATTGGACACGGAATCCAGAAGATCATCAATGAAGATCCAGGAGAGTCAACAATCTCCATAGCAAGAGAACTGCAGGTGTCAGATGCAACAGGTCACAAGATCATTGCTGAAGATATCAGATACAGATTGTATGATCTTAGAAAAGACCAATTTATGACACAGCAGACAAAGGAAAGGCGCTTTGAAAAAGCAAGGAAACTACTAACAAAATGGAAAAATCCCAAAGGAAAAAACCCCTCTAATTTTCTTCTCTGTTGCAAAGAATTTTCAGCAGGACCAAGTAGTCAACAGAAGACACAACAGGTTGCTCTGTGAAAATCTTAATGAAGTCCCAATTGTCATGAAAATGAAATATCCTCCTACAGTGATGGCGCTAGGTGTTGTCAGCAATGAAGGAGATATCATGACCCCACATATTTTTCTACAAGGCTTGAAGGTGACTGCTGATATCTACCTTGATGTTTTGAAAGAAGTAGTTTTACTGTGGATAAAGCAAGTTGCAAATGGACCGTCATTTTATCTTCCAACAAGATGGTGCACCAGCACATAATGCCAAAAAGGTTCAGGAATTTATCAATGTCAATGTTCCTGAATTCTGGTCAAAGGAAATCTGGCCCTCTAGTTCACCAGATGTAAATCCTTTAGACTATTATGTATGCAGCATTTGTGAGAGAGAAGTTAATAAACAACCTAATTCCAATAAAGAGGCTGGTAAAGCTTAGATTGAAAACATTATGATGTCCATGGATAATTAAAGTGTGCTCAAGATTCCAAAAGTTGAATCGAGTCTATTATTGCAGCAAATGGAGGTTTTTTTTAACAATTTAAAAAATGACTATATTTATGTATTTACATATAAGAATAAATTTATTTCAAAATATAACACTTTTGTGGTATGTTGTTTATTTTACTAAAATTTTGCCAATTTATCGCACACACCCTGTATATGCATACATTGTATGAGTTTGGGAATAGTTTTCATTTTCACACTTTTTTCAGGGTAAGAAGGGGGTTCACTGTCAAACTTATACTCTTATTCAGTAGGCATAAGCATGAGAATTTCTAACTGGAAATGGAAAATTCTATTAGCCAATGAAGGAAAGAGCATCCCAAAAAAGCAAAATCTGTACCTTACATATTTAAAAGGCAAATAAAGGCAAATAACTTACCCCAATATAACAAAGCCACACAAAATTTGTGATAAATCATCTTACTCCGGAGAAGGATGCCTGAAAAAGAGTAAATCTAAAATTAACATTCATAATACATACATACATACATATAGAAAATTGACATATATACACACTGTGAAATATATAAAAAGGAAAAGGATTATAAAGAGGTCTTTAAATTTTAATCATCTACAATACTCTGGATCAATATCAAAGTATCTCACATTAAAGTAAAACTTTGTTATGGATTTATTCTTGTGCACATGCCACCTTACATAATTAAAATATACATACATGACATAATAAAAAAATTACCTTTGTATTTCCTATGATACAACAAAGCCAAATGTTTAAACATATGAAAAAAAATCAAGCAAAGGCAAATGGTTATAGCACAGGTTATGATTGCACATATATTTCCAATGAAGAGGAGGAAATTTTCCAATATGTTTTTGGAAGCCCGCTATTTATTTGCAAATGAGGTAATGTTCACATTGGAGTTATCAGAGTAATTCAAGGGAAACTTGATGGCTTACCATATACAAACAATAAGATGACTTCAGAGAAAAGATTCCTCATGAGTTCTACTCAATTTGAAACACATAATGAATAAGATTATTGGTACAAGTATGTCATGAAATAGAATGCTGGTATTGTTTTAATATATTGGGCTTAGATTTGTAATGACACACTGAAAGCTTTTGATATTTCAATGTTTTTATTATCTCAGGTTGGGGGTTCAGTTCACTACACACACATTAATCTGGGGTCAAAAGCCCTGAATTAGGTGTCAGATCTTGGGTGGCAGTCTGGGCTCCTTTACTAATCAGCTATAGGACCGGGAACATCAACAGTCTAGACCTCATGTTCCTCATCTACAAATCAGACAGATGGGTTATGTCTACAGTCACTTTGAGAGCTACCCATAATTCCAAGTAATTTTACTTGAAAACATAAGTTAAATCCTTTTTCTTAATTTTATTGTTGTTGTATTACATCCATCCCCTTTTTGCTCCCCTCTGTCCCCCTCCCCACCCACCCATTCCCCCCAAAGTCAATCCCACCTGTTGTCCATGTCCATGGTTCCTTTATACCAGGTTCTTGTCTAAGCTGCTCCCCTTCCTTGCCTCACATAAGTCAAATCTTTACCACAAAGAATATTATAAAATATTAAGTGAGAAACTTGTCTCATAGGTCATACATATCTCAGAATTGGTGCCATGTGATGAGTAAACAGAAAAAGTGTTTCAGTCACCACGGAATAACTCTTAGGAAAAAAATAGATGTGTATAAACATTCTGTAGTCTGGTAAATTTGTTTTTTAGAATATTAGTTTTTTATCAGAATTTGGGTTCTTTATGTATTAATACCACAATATTTCTTCAGGGTTTTCAAAAAGGGTACAATTTGGAATCCTTATTATCTAATCATATGAAATATTTGCAAATTCCTCCCAGTTTTTTCTGTGCTACCTATTTTTGATACAAAAGTTTCTTATAAAATAAAGCAACTTTCATAATCAGGATGTATCATGCAGGCAACATATCACTAGAGTATTTCAAATGAACCGACTAGTGACCAGTCATTCAGTCCAACAATTAGTCTGACTCACTTTTAACTCAACTGAATATTATCTTCTGAGTTAAGTAACAAAAATAGATCAGTTATTTTTCCTTACATAAGCCAACCATTCTTTTATTCAATGTCCTATGAAAAACACAAGCTATTCTTATGGTTTGAAATCTTACTGTCAGATTTTGCTTTTATATAACAAAGAAACAATCACAAGTATGAAAAGGGCATAGAAGAGAGTGTGAATGGTGGCACTTTCCATAGACTCAAAGAGACATATTTATAATGCACCTAAGTTGTACCAGAATATAAGAAGATTCATGAGAACAAAAAGAAGAGAAAAAAATTACAGAAATTTTTAAACATAAGAAAAAAAATCAAGCAAAGGCAAGTCTAATGGTAAGGTGACCAAAATAAGTCTCACATACAAAATGCCATTAATTAGAATTCACTTCATAAGGATGAACTATTCATTTGCTTTAAGCTTCCCTATGGTCAAATTTTCCAATTATAAATTCAGAGTACTTAAAATAAGAGCAACAGCTCAGGGAAATGCACAAGTAATCCCAACACTAAGAACAGAAAAAAAATTTCCCTAATTTGAAGATAACAAGCAATATCCTCATAAATATTCTAACAGTAGCAGGGTTTCATGGGAATTTAAAAATTCAATAATTTCTTACTCCCTCCAATGCCAGTACCCCATTATAAGCCACTACTATCTCTTCCCTAGATCAGAAGAGCCTTTTAATTGGTCTCCCTGCTGCTTGATGCCCTTGCTCCCCAATTCAATCTCTCCTCAATACAACAGCTAGAGTAGTCTTGTTAACACATAGGTCAGATCGTGTGTCTCCTTCTCAAAACACTGCAGTACTCCTTTTTTCACTCAGAGTAAAAGTCTGAGTCCTGCACAGAACTACAAGGTCCTGAATTTCTGTTGCCTCTCTGACTTCATCAACCGCTTCTCCCCTTTGCTCAACTCAGCTGCTCTGAGGAGCCTTCCCTGACCAGCCTATCTAACATTTCAACACCTTCCCCACCCCATTATGGTCATATCTGTTGTTCTGCTTAAGTTTTTCCCCTTATTACCTCACACTAATGTGAATGTGATTTTCTATTTTTCTTGTTTATTGTCTATTCAGGTCTTCTGCTTAATTTTTTTAATTTTAAAAAAGATTTTATTTATTATTTTTAGAGAAAGGGGAAGGGAGAGAGGGAGAGAGACATCAATGTATGGTTGCCTTTCACCTGTCTCCAGCTATGGACCTGGCTGGAGACCCGGCTTGCAACCTGGTTATGTGCCCTGGCTGGGAATTGAACCAGCGACCTTTGGGTTCACAGGCCAGCACCTTATCCACTATGCCACCAGTTAGGGTTTGCTTAATTTTTAATTGGGATGCTTTTCTGGTGTCAAGTTGTCTGAGTTCTTCATAAATTTCGGATAGTAACCCTTTATCAAATGTAACATTAGTAAATATGATCTCCCATTCAGTAGGTTGTCTTCATTGCATGATTGTGTCTCTTGCTGCGCAAAACCTTCTCAGTTTGTTACAGCACCACTTGGTTATTTCTTCTTTTGTTTTCCCTTACTCAATAAAATGTATCAGAAAAAAAAATGTTACTAAAGAGAAAGTCTGAGATCTTATTGCCTATAAGTTTTCTTCTAAGGATTTTATGGTTTTGAGTCTGATGTTAGTTAAGTCTTTAAACCAATTTGAGTTTATTCTTACACTAGTAAGAAGACAATCTAGTTTCCTGTTCTGTTTTGGTTTTTTTGCACCAATCTGTCCAATTTTCCCAACACCATTTATTGAATAGACTGTTTCCCCATTGTATATTCCTGCTTCCTTTATTAAATATTAACTGATCACAAAGGCATGGGTTTATTTCTGGGCTCTCTACTCTGTTCCATTAATTTCTATATATGTTTTTATGCCCATATCATGCTGTCTTGATTACAATGGCCTTGAGATGTAGTTTGATATTGGGTGGTGTGATACCTCCAAGTCTGTTCTTTCTCAAGAATGCTGAGACTGTTCAGGGTCTTTTGTGGTTCCATATAAATTTTTGAAATATTTGTGCTAGTCCTGTGAATACACCACTAGAATCTTGATAGGAATTGCATTAAATCTATAGATGGCTTTGGGTAGTATGGACATTTTAATGATGTTAAATCTTCCTGTCCATTAACACTGTTATATGCTTCTACTTATTTGTCTGCCACATTTTTTTCCTTTTCAGATTGCAGGTCTTTTATCTTCTTGGTTAAATTTATTCCTAGGTGCTTTACTTTTTGTTGCTGCAATTGTAAATGGAATCGTTTCTTCGTTTCTCTTCCTGATAGTTCATTATTAGTATATAAAAAACGCCATCCATCCCTGGCTAGTGGCACAGTAGATAAGGTGCCTGCCTGCAAACCCAAAGGTTGCTGGTTCGATTCCCCAGCCAGGACACATAACCAGGTTGCAAGACAGGTCTCCAGCCAGGTCTGTAGCTGCAGGCAGGTGAAAGGCAACCATACATTGATGTCTCTCTCCCTCTCTGCCTCTCTCCCTACCCACCTCTCTCTAAAAATAATAAATAAAATATTTTTTAATGCCATCCACCTCTGAATATTAATTTTGTATCCTGCTACTTTACTGAATTCATTTAACAATCCTTTGTTCACTAACAAAATCTTAGGTGAATTATTTTTATCAGAAGAGGACTCTGTCTCTACCAACTTCATCCTCTCTTAAGGCAGAACCCAAGCAGTGGGAATGCTGGGTGACAATTAGCTGGCTTGAAGAACAGCTGTAATTTGTTCCACTGGCACTTTCTGAACAACAGCACACAGACATGGGTGGGAAATCACGTATGTCATTTTCACCCAGACAGGCTTCATTTTTATGGCAATACGAAGCTCCCAATTATTCCATGTGACCTTGGCATTCAGCATCCAGCTCTTCAGGTGATTTTGAACCAAAACAGTCAGCCAGGCCCAGATCAACATCAACATTATGCCACAGCTTTTCACCAGGTGAAGTTAATGTTTCTAAGAGCTGGTTCTCCTCAGTTCGAATCTCAATTACATTACCTTTATGGGATTTTGCATGGATCTTGCACAATGTGCTTTTTTCAGGCTCAATCTGGAGTTTTCCTCCAAGAGACCAAGATTATTTTCTCCATTAAGTCTAGGCTCCAGGGCTTTTGATTCCTTTATCTTTGAGTTATATTTCTATATTAATTTCTCAGGATTTTCCACATTGAAATAATGAAACTGCAAATCACTGTTGTTTTGGGGAAATCTATCTCAGACTATGAAGTTCTAAGCTTGAACATTCTTGCTCTTACCTGCAATACAAGTAACTGATCTTTCCTTTTTTCTTTCTGCAGTAAAAACCAACTCATTGTGTAACAACTCTCTCTTGCTGCAGTGAATCATCTCTTCTCATTGCTCATTATTTTCTGTTGTCTTCTCCTTTAGATGCACTCCTACTTTATTAATTGCAATCTTAAGGTTCTTCAATTTCTGCTTATAGTCTTGCTTTTCATTCACAGTGCAAGTCTCCACCGTCTTAGCATCAAGCGAGGCATGCTCCAACAATTTAAATTTACCTGAACAGTCTGTAATGCGATTGACTGTCTCAAAGATACCTTTATCCTCAAGGTTTCCCAAGAGGAGAGAGGAACGGGTTGCCTTCTGAGGTATTTTCTGAAGCTGTAGTTGAGTCTTCTGAAGAGCTGTTTGGCATTCCATTTAATTAGGTTCAGTGTGTTTCACCATCTTCATAAGTGACCTGATTAATCCATCTCTTTTATGTAGTTCACCTTCTAATTTGCTTCTCTGGTCTTCCAGAGTCAACACTTTTTACCAATCCTCTTCTCCCAGAAAAGAAGTTGTCTCCAATGTACTGTAACTGTATCATTAAGCTCTTTATCATGATCTTTCAGTTTGACAATGAGCAACTGTAGTTCTCTCCATTGTTTCTAGGTGATGCAAATCTCAACTTCTGACCTGATGTTCTGGTGTCCTGGAGGTTGCAAAGAGGTTAGTAGGTGTCTCCCTCAGTGTCAACTTAGAAACACTCTAGGCACATTAGCCCAGAGATGCACGGGTGAGCCCAATGCCCAAAAGCCCTGACTGTACCCTCAGCTGGCCCAAGCAAGCCCCAGCATGTAGTTCTTCATATTATTTTCTTAAATCGTTTGTATTTCTGTGGTATCAGGTGTTACTTCTTCTGTTTCATTTCTGATTTTACTTATTTGGGTCCTTTCCTTTTCTTTGAGTCTGGTTAAAGGCTATCAATCTTGTTTAACTTTTCAAAGAACAAGCTCTTCATTTTGTTAATCTTTTGTATTGTGTGTGTTTTTTTTTTTTTTTTTTAAGTATTCATGTCATTTTTCCCACTCTAATCTTTATTATTTCTTTCCTTCCATTACTTTGGTCCTTTTTTGTTGTTCTTTATCTAGTTCCTTTAGTTGTAAAGCTAGATTGTTTGAGATATTTCTTATTTCTTGAGGTACGTCTGTATTGCTATGAATTTCCCTCTTAGGACTACTTTTGCTGTGTCCCATAGATTTAGGGTTATTATGTGTTCATTTTCATTTGTCTCAAGGTAACTTTTTATGTCTTCCTTTATTTTATTGTTGATACATTTATGGTTTAGTAGCATGTTATTTAGCCTCCATGTGTTTGTATGTTTTTTTTCTGATATTGATTTCTAATTTCACACTACTGTGGCCAGAGAAGATCCTTGATAAAATTTCAATCTTCCTTAATTTATTAAGACATGTTTTGTGATCTACCATAGAGAATATTCTATGTGCTGCTTTGGGATTGAATGCTTTCAAAGTATCAATTAAATCTATCTGACCTGGTTGTCATTCAAGGCTGCTGTTTCCTTGTTGATTTTTTGTCTGGAAGACCTATCTATTGATGTCAATAAGGTGTTAAAATCCCCTTCTAAGACTATTTATTGTCAGTCTCTCTCTTTATGTCCATCAAGATTTGCTTTATATATTTAGGTGTTTCTATGTTGGGTACATCAGTGTTTATAAGTGTTACATCCCCTTGTTGGATTAATCCCTTTCATGTTATGTAATGTCATTTGTCTCTTGTTATTTATGTCCTTTGGTTTGAAGTCTATTTCATCTAATATAAGTACTGCCACACAAGCTTTTTCTTCCCTTTCCAGTTGCATAAAATACCCTCTCCATCCCTTCACTTTCAGTCTGTGTGTGTATTCTGTTTTCTATGTGAGTCTTTTATAGACAGCAAATATACAGATCTTGTTTCCTTACTGATTCAGCTACCCTATGTCTTTTGATTGCAGCATTTAATCATTTACATTTAAAGTAATCATTGGTAGGTACTTATTTATTATCATTTTTATATTTGTTCCTTTTTTTTTTTCTTCTGAAAGAAAACCCTTTGCAATTTCTTGTACTACTGGACTGGTAAAGAACTCCTTTACCTTTTTGTTCTCTGGAAGATCTTTACTCTGCCTTCAATTTTAAATGATAACCTGCTAGATAGAGTAGTCTTATAGGTCCTTGTTTTTTGTTTGTTTGTTTGTTTGTTTTTTACCATTTTGAATATTTCATGCCAATCACTTTTGGCCTAAAGTACTTCTGCTGAGAAATCAGCTGACAAGCTTATGGTAGCTACCTTGGAGGTAACTATCTTTCTCTTGCTGCTTTTAAAATTTTCTATCTTTACCCTTTGCCATTTTAGTTATGATGTGTCTTGGTATAGGCCTCTTTGAGTTCATCTTGATTGGACTCTCTATACTTCCTGGACTGATGTGTCTTTTTCCTTCATCAGGTTATGGAAGTTTTTAACCATTATTTCTTAAAACAGGTTCTTGATCCACTGTTCTCTCTTCTCTTTCCCATACCCCTGTGATGCAGATTATGGTATGCTCGATGTTGTCCCAGAGGTCTCTTAGACTTAACTCATTTTTAAACTTTTTCTTTTTGTTGCTCTGCTTGGGTGTTTTCTGTTATCTTATGCTCTAAACTGTTGACTCAGCCCTCTGCTTCATCTAACCTGCTGTTGACTCCTTCAAGTATATTTTTCATTTCAGATATTGTATTCTTCACTTCAGACTGGTTATTTATTATGGTTTCTATGTCCTTTCTAATGCTTGATGTTGATAAACAAATGGAGTGCTCATTCCTCATGCAATCCTCCCCAAGTATAGCTCCTTAAATTGAGCCACTGATGGCCAGTGAATATTTTGAAATAATATTGCCTAACATTCCCCTGGTATGTAGTCATTCTATATTGACAATTAAAATGAGTGATTTAAAACAGTCTCTTCAACAAATGGTGTTGGGAGAACTGGACAGCAACATGCAAAAAGATAAAACTAGACCACCAACTTACACCATACACCAAAATAAACTCAAGATGGATAAAGGATTTAAACATAAGCAGTGCCACCATAAAGGTCCTGGAGAAAAATATAGGCAGTAAACTTTCAGATATCCTACGCAAAAATATGTT
>PVIW01008080.1:0-64864 GCA_004026585.1 Noctilio leporinus | reverse complement strand
TACTGCGGGGACTGCTTCTCCAGAAGATATTATGGGATGTCGTGTGTGGGACGGGGAGGGGGGCTGGGGGATTATTATGGGATGGTGGTGCAGAATGGGGAGGGCCTGAGAAGCTCTTCTCCACCCCCCCTCAACCCCTTACTCTCTTGCCATCTTCTCTAAGGTCTGCTTTCTCTCTCAAACAACCCAAGAGGAACACCTGAAATCTACAACCCCCCATATATACTTTAGGCACCTCAACCCATCCCAGACATCTCCCCTAAGTAGTAGCCGCCTCCGGGGACCTGAGGGGGAAAGGCAGCCCCTGGGATGGGGAGAAAGCCCCAAAGCAGGGCTGTGGTGGCCGGTGGATCACACCTTCCACCTCCGCGGGGTCCCCGTGTCTTCCTATTCCCTTGGACCACTCTCCTTCCCCTTCTTCCTCCCTTCCCCAAAATGGGGGCCCTGGGTCTTCCTCCCCTCCCCCCTCCCCTCTATTTCCTCTTCTGCTCCCTCCACAGCCTTAACCAGTAAAACAGGCGGCCAGCTATTATGGGATGGCTGCTCCCGGCAGCTCTGCAGGGAGGGGGTGGTCACCGCGGAATGTCTTTTGTGGGTGGCTATTATGGGATGGCCGCCTCTCTTTTTTTGGGGGGGGGTGGGGGCTAACAAGGAGGATTATTATGGGATGTGTCCTGCACAGCTGGGTGGGGCTGTCCTGGGTAGGTGAAGCTCTGGGGAAGGCGGGGGAGGGGAAAGGAAAGGAAGGAAGAGGGCAGGAGCTGGGGAGGGTGGTTGAACCCTGGAGCCAGACCTGAGGCCTGGCAAGAGTAATTGGCTGGAGAAGTTCTTGGTGACAGTTATTTGAAGGGGCCCCTGGGGCAGACTGGAGCTAACCAACTCTGAACCTGGACACCTGGGTCCTTGTAGCTTGCACAGCTTTTGAGCTGCAAGGTTGCTGAGGCCAGGGCTTGCAAGTGCTGGCCTGACGGTGAGATCGTCTGGGTTCCAGCTATATGGCACACCAAAGGGAGCTGTGCTCCTGGGTAACCACAGTGCCCAAGTACTCCTCCTGCTCTTTGCTTTCCTGGATTTGACCCTTCCAGCCATAGCTGAAGTAGGTGATGTCACCTTCCAGTCACATCCAGGGAATAGAGGTTAGGTTGGGTCCTGAAGGGCAAATGCCCGGCCCACTTCCCACACACTTACCCCCAACCCCCACCCCAACCTGTAGGACCTGCACCCTGTGTAGCCATCCAAATGCGCTGTCGCTGTGGCTTTTCTTCCCTATATTGTCTTCCCAAATACCCTTTTCTGACAGAGGAAGAGAACACTGGTCCCTTAGATCTCTTATAAGCAGAGTTCCTAGGGCTCACATAGCAGAGATGTAGAAGGAGGAACAACATACAGAGCATGTGCCAAAAACTCCATGGACAACCACTGTGTGATTGGAGGTTCTTCAGTACCATGGCATGGGAACAACTCTAAGGTAACTGGCTAGAGAGGCTGTCCCCCTGAGTGCATTAATCAGGAGATTATCCCACCCTTAGTCCCTGTGGGCCAATCATGCTGGTGGTTTATAATTTATCTGGAAGGGTAGCTTGGAGCTAGGGTAGGGAAGGGGAGCATGGATACATAAAAACCACAAAAGCAACATAGAACACATACATATTCTAGCTCTCTGGAACTTTAACCCAGAGGTAGGGAGTCCGGAACAAGAAGGTAAGTGGGGTAGAACCTACAGGGATAGGACCATGGTGCACAGAAGGTACCAATGTTTGCCATTACAAGAAAGAAGCTGTGACTACCCAGTTATAAAACTCTCTTCATGGTTTATGTTAGGAATCAGTGTAGTAATGTGGTATGTATAGGAGAAGAAAAGGGGCAGATGGAGATTTACAGAAGAGAATTTGAAGCCCAGAGGCAGGCTAGATTCCCTGGAGAAATGGGGAGAGAGGAGGTCATAATAAGTGTATGGCAGCTCTATATAGGGAGAAGAAACTTCTTGAAAGGAAGTATGTCTGCATACTTTTAAGATACTTATGGTATCTTAAAAGAGTTGCTTCCTTTCCCTCAGGTGAGGAGCACAAGGCTCCTTTTTTTAATTTCTCTTTTTCTTTTAAAGCTTTTATTCAGTATTTTGAGAGAGAAGAGGAGGTAGAGAGGAAGAAAGGGAGAGAAGCATCAATGTACGGTTGCCTTTCACCTGCCTCTAGCTACGGACCTGGCTGGAGACCTGGCTTGCAACCTGGTTATATGCCCTGACTGGGAATCGAACCAGCGACCCTTGGGTTTGCAGGCCCATTCCAATCCACTGAGCCAAACCAGCCAGGGCAAAGCTCCTTAGTACTCAGAAGAAGCATGGGGAAAGGTTTGTGCAAAGGAGTGGAACTCAATCTTTAAGTTAAGATGATTTAGTGAGGAAGACCATAGCAGCCTTGTGGAATGGGGGAAACAGCCTGTATGTCACAATGGGTGTGGCAAAAACATGGACCAGGGAGTTAAGCCGGGCAGCAGCTGGTGGACTTATCAGTGTCACTAGTACTCTGCTTAGAGGCAAAGGGATCATGACTTCCAGAGGCAACTTTTGCCTCTTCTGAACTCTTTTTCTTCTTTCTAGTTCTCCAGTCCTATGGGCTCCTGGAGAGAGATGAGGCAACTCATCTGGCCAGGCCCTTTTTCTAGGGAAGTGAGATCAGAAGGGCAATGCAGAGGTGGTAAGAGGCTCATCCCTCTCACTTCTGGTCAGGAAGGGTTTCTCCTAGGGGAGAGTTCCAGTTTCTCTTCAACCTAGTCCACTGCCATAGGTTGTGGACTTGTGTGAAAAGGCGCAAGAGAGCAGAGGAAGACATTACCTCTGGCTTGGGGTCAGGGTTGGGGAGCAGAAAGTGCTGGGACACTGGTTTTCACTCAGGCCCTGGTTCTCTATCCATCAGAAAAAGGGAAAAGTGATAGGTTTATGGGCTCAGGTTCTTGAGGGTCAAAGGGTTTTTAAGACTGGACTCTCCAGTGTTCTCAGACTAGGTCCCCAGGGTGGCTGTAGGGTAAGGCACAGTGAGGGAAGGGAATGGTTATGTTGGGAGGCTATCTTGTGATCGTTGAATGAAGACATCCTGGAATGTTGACTTGTACATGTGGAGGGGAAGATGGTGAATATCATACAACAAAAGTTTTTTTTTTTGAGGGGTGGAAAATGGGGCCTCAATGAGATAACATGGGACAGTTGAAAGTTATAAAACTTCATGATGCAAAGGCGCCAGCCTGCGAACCCAAAGGTTGCAGGTTCGATTCCCCAGCCAGGGCACATAACCAGGTTGCAAACCAGGTCTCCAGTCAGGTCTGTGACTGGAGGCAGATGGAACGCAACCGTACATTGATGTCTCTCTCCCTTCCCCTCTTTCTAAAAATAATGAAATAAAATCTTAAAACAAAACAAAACAAAACTTCATGATGCAAAATGAGAAAGAGGCTGAAAAATATGAGACGTTGAGGGTAAGCAGGATTTGGTGTTCAAGAATGAAGATAACAATTCTGGCATGTTGACAAGTCAGTCACTCAAGAAGGAAGCACATGATGGTATTATCAAATTTTAGTATTAGAAATGCTGGAGGATGAACATTGCTTTTCCGTCAAAATCCCTTAGTATATAGGGAACAGGTAGATTATCTTGACATCCATTTTGGAATACCTTCTAGCCTCTAGAAGGACCACCAGGAAACTCTACTGGGATGTGATCTGTCCTGAGACCAGTGGGATTTATTTTATTATCTACAATAGGAAGTTGGGAACTAGCGCTCAATTGTTCTCCCTTGTTACCAGATATTGTATCTAGTGTCAGTTTATTTGGTGATTTATGTTTCTTGGAAAGATGGTACCTTGCATTTCCCTAGCTATCTGCTTTGCGAGGTACTCTGTCAACATCTGTTAAATGAACTGGTAGTGGTGAGTAGAGGGAGAGTAGGTCTTGGTTGGCTCCTGACATCTATATAGCAGCATCCTCAATTCACATCATGGTGGGATGTTCATCCATGGGAGTGGCCTAGGGTTGTTGATAAACAGAACACGTGACCTAGGAAGGTAGGGAAGGGTGGGGAGGGTACTGCTGGAACGTTGAGAAATAGTCTTTAGATGGGAGTTTGTACTTATTATGGGATGCTCTTGGGGGTAAATTAAACTTTATGGAAGTAGCTTATCTGGTTAGCATGATATTTGGTTGGCCTTGTTCTAAACTTAAGACCTAGAGGTAAGTGTCTGGAGATATATGGATTTTTGGTGGGGTTGGGTGGGTCCCTAGGTTGACTCTCCCCGTTCCTGGGTGTCTGGAAATGATGGAATGAGGGAAGCTAGGGTCTGTCCTAGACATCAAGAGATTTTTTTTTTTATGCCAGGATATTGCTTTGGCCCAGGAAGGGATGAAGGTGTGTACAAGTTGAGGAGGGGACAGGGCAATGTGGGTAGCCTACTATACCTGGCTGCTCTCAGTGTTAGAATACACTTACAGCATCTGGAGATGGGGGAGGTACGCATATGAATATGAATACTATGAGATGCCTGGATGGGAAGGTATAGGGGTGGTGGAATGGAAATAAAGCATTATAGATTGTGCTGGGAGTATTAATGGTATGTTTGACCACCGGCTCCTTTAAGTTATTATGAGATATGGGGTTGGGGAGTAAAAACTATGGGATCTCTTTCCAGTGTTAAAGGAGATTTCCATATCCATCTGCAGGGTGACAGTAAGGCTGATCATTATGGGATAGCTCTTTGACAAGGTAGGAGTGGTTGTTACGCCTTATAGAGCTGGAGTCAGTATGTGAAGGTTGAAGGTGGTGGTATGAAAATCTAGACCCTGGCCTGCAGGGGTTGAGGGCAGCTCCAGGGGGTTGATTATTATGGGATGTCAGTATAGAAAGTGGGAGAGGGATTATTACGCGATTTGCGTGGGAGGAGGCCTAAGTGTCCGTTGTTGTACTGTGTGTGTAGGGGGTAGTTTCTGACTATTATGGGATATCAAACTGGGGGTGGATGAAGAGTGGTTATTATGGGATGTCTGTGGGGGCTGGGGATGAGTATTATGGGATGTGAGGCTGAAGTGCTGGGTGGGGTGCTTATTATGGGATGGCCATGGGGAGGGAAAGGTGAGGAATTATTATGGGATGTTAGCATCAAAGCCAACAGTGAAGAAGTTGGCAAAGAATGGCTATTATGGGATGTCTTGGGGGGAAGGGTTAGTTGCACAAGGTCTGAAACATTAGATGTCAAAAGCCCTGGTATATGTGTGTATGGAGAGTGTGTTTGTGTTGTGGTGGCGGTGGTAGTGGTGGGGTGTCCGAGTGTATTATGGGATGGCCAGGAGGTGGGTGGTTGCCCGGGTGACACGCGCGCGCGCGCTCGAAGGGGGCGTGGCCAGTGGTTGCCTGAGCGACGAGGGGGCGGGGGTTGCCCAGGAGACCTAAGGAGGAGGGTGGCAGTAGTGGAGGGGGGGTTGGAGTTGGTTGAGGTTATTATGGGCTGTCCGGGGGGGGCGGGGCCTGTGCGGTGGGATTTCCCGGCCGGTGTTTCGGGCCCTTTAAGAGGCGAAGCCGGAGCCGGAGCCATTTTCCCCCCTTCGGCCGCGGTGAGGAGGAGCCGGAGCGGGAGTGACACCGGGCCGGACCCTGCGAGACCTGCGGCGGCTCTGGGGTGAGGAGAGCGCGGGGTTCCCAAAGAGACGCCCCCTTCATCCGAGCCAGCCCCAAAGGGTCATCCCTCCACCCTCCTGTTACTCAGGCTTCCCTGACCCACGGACCGCCCCCTGCCCGGAGGAGTCGACCCTTCCTCCCCCTCCCCTGCAGGGCGCCACCCCCCAACCCCCTGCCCCTACCCGGCGAGAGTCTGGCTCCCCCGCGACTCCTATCTAGGGCTTGGTCTCCCACAATGCCCGGCGCCCGCCCCGTGGCCCTGTGCTCACTTGCCCCCCGGGACACGTGGCCCGACCCCCTGCGGGGTAGGAGCTCTCCGGTCCCCAAGTTCCTCGCTGCAGCCCCCCGGAGCGCCCGAGCCTCCACGCCCCCTTGTCCCCCACTGCTCCTCTGGAGAACCTGAGTTGTCCCAGAGGACAGCCTTTGGAGAGCTGCCGTGAGTGGGGACTGGCCCCTCCCCGGGCGCAGGGAGGCGCCCCCCCACTCTCAAGTGACCTTGTGTCCCCGAGCGCTTCGCCACCAGCCGCCTCCCCCAGCCCCCTCCCTCCCCGCGCCGTGGCCACTCCGACCCCCCTTCTCCCCGTCACACCCGACTCGGTCCAGCCCGGCGTCCCCCCTTTCCACGCCTGCATCAGTCTGCCCTCGGGGGCTTCGCTGCTTCTGACCTGGGGGGCTCCAGTTGGGGAGGCGGCTTCCGGGCTGCCTTGAGGAGTGTGGAACTAAGTTCAGCCTGAGTGGTTCGGGTGCCCCGCTAGGGTGGCTGGGTGGGGGGGGCGGTGGTGGTGGGCGGAAAGAGGGAGTGGGGGAGGGGGACAGTGCGCGTCACTGACTGTTCTCTCTCTTTCCCCCCTCCCCCGCACAGTGACTCGGGCCAGTGCAGAGGGCCCCAGGCCGCAGGCAGGAGCAGCTGGGCCAATTCCCTGGCCGGGAGCGGAAGGGATGGCGTCGGGCCTGGGCTCCCCGTCCCTCTGCTCAGCGGGCAGCGAGGAGGACGAAATGGATGCACTTTTGAACAACAGCCTGCCCCCACCCCACCCAGGTAACATCTCCCCCAGGGGCCCCGGGCAGGAAGGAGGCATTTGGGCCTTCCCTAGTGATTCCGGTGAGACAGGGCTTAGTTTCTCTCTCTGTGCAGAGTCTGAGGTAGAGGGCATCTGAAGGGAGTGGTTCTCTTCAGCGGAGCTCTTGTGGGAGTGGGGTGGAAGCCATGTGCCTCCTGGGCTCCTGGACCGAGATGCAAGCTTGCTGCACTGTCTTCAGGAATGCTATGCAGTTCCTAGTTGAGGGAGGTCTCTGGGCTGCCAGGCGTTACCTTGTGTAGGTCTTTGGAGGAATGCAGGTAGCCGGGCTGGGAGGCCATGTGATGGTGGTGGTGGTGGTGGGAGGAGGGAGTTGAGGATTGCCTTTTGATGAGACCAGCTGGGCATCTGTGGTAGTTAGGATCCTCCGGTTGCCGCTGTGGAAAGGAAAGAGGGAGTGCTGGTTATCTCTATCTGATTATTTTAAGCTTTTGATCAGTGACTGGTTTTCTGTGCTGTTTCAACTGCATGAAGTTTGAATTACGCTCCTTAGCCGGATCTAGAGCGCTTTTAGCCAGGCAGATTGCTGGACCATTTTGAGCTAGGGAATGATGTGGGACTAGGGGTAGATGATAATAGCCTGAACAGTATACCAAGAGGTGTGAAAGAAGGAAGGTGACACCTTCCCAGGCAAGTGGACATAATACTGGCTTTTTTTTTTTTTTTTTTTTTTTTTTTTAATTAAGAGGTTTCTGCATCTGTGCGGGTAGTTTGGAACTTGGACTGATGATGTGAAGTGTTTGTGTAGGTGTGTTGGGGGTTGCACTGTCTGTGTTTAGGGGTGGCTCCTTGGACTCGCCAAACCTGTATGGTTATAATTACCTTGCCTTATTGGAGTAACCCTTGTCTTCTCCTAAGTGATTGATGTCATACTTCTAAGCCAATGCCTGTCTTGCTGTCTGTCCTTCAGAGCCCCCATCTAAGTCATCTGCTTGTTTCCTTGACCTTCTTTTTTTCTAGTTACATTTTTTCCTACATGCCATTTCTTCATTCTCTCCACTTACATTTCTTTTTATTCTGGAGCCTGCTGGTCCTGTTGCCATTGTCCACGAAACATCTTTCACTTCTGCCTTTTCACAGTTTTAGTGGCAAGTTGAGGTGGTCTGGGAGAGAGTTGTTTCCACATTTGGCATTTTCTAAGTTGTAAGTCTTCACTTCAACCTGAGGCCACTTTGGTCTTGTTACTAAGCCTTCAGCTGTTGGGATAAAACACTTAGGCTTGAGAGTCTCCTCACTGTGCAGGGCAGGGTAGCAGGTTTCTGTGCTGTTGTTGCCCAGGGTAGTGGCGGGGTAGTTGTGATAACGTGATCCCATCCTTTCTGTGACGGGTGTGAGAAGTTGTAGTGCCATCCAGCCAATGTTGGTTGTACATCTTGGCTTCCTTCTGGCCCCTTGCTGAGTCTGAGGCTGCCCCTGTGTCTTTTGAAAGCTGTGCTGGCTCCCCAGGTGAGCTCTGTCCCAAGCTGTAGCATGACCCAGTTTTCCCATTTGCTGTATCCCTTTCCTGCCCAGTTCCCAAATCCCTGTGCCTCTGTATCAGCCAGTTTGCTGCTTGCCATGTCAGTACCTTATTTGCCTGCGAGTTTTGGGAGTTTCAGGTGGATGGGAGGGTTTCTTCTATGCCTTCATGGGTTTGTCCTTGTCTCCATTTCCAGCATTTATGGAGATGGTGAAAAAGAAGACCCCAGAGGTATAGCCAATTGAACGGGGGAGTGGGGGAGGTAAGGGGATGGGGAGCTGCAGGCATAGGGATTGCTGGGAAGAAGCCCTTAAAGAAAATTATTCTTTCTGGTGAGATCCAGACTGGTGTTCCATTCCCAAGGGAATGGGAGGGGCTTTCTTGTGCCTGGCCTGATCTGGGCTGAGTCGGGGGAGGCTGATAGTGCTTTGTCCAGCCTAATGTCTCATGTTCCCTAGTATCTGCCTTGCTCAGGAAGGGTGGAGCCAGAAGCATTTTAGGGCCAGTTCTGGGGGTTAGGAGCTAAGAGCGTGTGTAGGATTGAAGGAAACATGTTCCACCACTATCTAGGTGCTGCTTCTTTTTCTTGGTGTGGACATGACTCCCACTGAACATTGGGTAGGTGGCAAGAGGTGGTTTAGGATCTGTGGCCTGGACTCCGGGTGCGGTTGATGAGGAAACGGAGTTTCAGAGACTTTTTGTGGGCTCCCATTCATCATGGTACATCATTTGGGTATCAAATTTGAGGAGAAGGTTGTATTCTCTGACTCCACAGTTCCACTGATTGTAAAAATAATTATGATTGAGAGAGTAACCTAGTCCCTCTCATAATGTTACCTTCATGTTTGTCTTGGGTTTCCTTGCCTTGGATGTTAGGATGGCCTCTTGAGAACTGTCATCTGGCAGGAGGTGTTAGGAGAGGTGACATTTGGACCTGGGGCCAGGTGATAATTTGGGAAGTCTTCTGTCAAGGTAGTCTTTCCCCAGCTACCTCTCTCAACCCCCTCCCCCACTACTTCCTGTCTGTCCTGTGTTGGCAGCTGGGTGCCCTGGGCTGGCTTCTGCGGTCAGGAGCCATTTTCCCTCTCCTCTGCGGGTGAGGCACTCCCTCCTCTCCACTCCCTTCTCTTCTACCTCCCTCCTTGGGCGGGGGTGGCTTGGGAAGAAGGAGAAAGAAGAGGGAGGAGGGAGCTGGTGTGCTGGTGTGAATGTCTGTTACAAAGGAAGCTGCTTTCTGGCCTTCTCCTCCCCCTCTGTGCCCCTTCCCACCTATCCCTGCCCAGGAGCTCTCAGCATTACCCCAGGCTTTGTGTGTGCTCCCAGCCAGGGGAGGAGGTGGAGCCAGATGGGAGGAGGATGGGGGGGCTGGAGGAGATGGTGACAGCTGGGCTGATTTGGGCCCCTGGGGAGAAGAGGCTACTGACCCAGGAGAAGCTAGGGAGGAACAGTAAAGCTGGAGATGGGAAAAGGAAATTGTGTTTGGGGTTGAGCTAACAACAGAACTTGGGACCTGGAGATTCTGGTTGTTTTGAGCTGGGCTGACCCAAAAGGATTGGTAAAAAGGTATGGTTTCTGGGACCCCTGAAATGATACTGTTCTGGAAACATTGTGAGGTGTATGCCATACTTTCTGCTGTCTGGGTAGGATTTTTCATTCTTACTCCCTGATTTATAGAACACTTAGTGGCCAGTTATAGGAAGACTAGACCTATTTCTATTATTTGATTAACTATAAGCAGCTTGTTTTAGCTACATGGGAGATGAGCATGTATAAGACTCCTGTTAGGAAGGAGGGAGAGGAGGCAGGGGTCTGGAAAGCTGCCCGAGGTGGGTCTGGTCTAGCCTGGCAGTCCTAATTTGGGTCTATACAGCTCTCTCTTTGTCTGATTTTGTCCTAAGTCTCAGCTTCCTTCTGTGGAGAGTATAGCAGTCTCTTCAGTGGAATCTGGGACAAGAGGTGGGGGAATAACATCTAAAGACTCTAGATTAGGCTCTAACCTTTTGTTATTGATCTTTTCCCTGCTTTCCTCTCTCTGCCAAATATATGTAGAAAACGAAGAGGACCCAGAAGAGGATTTGTCAGAAGCAGAGACTCCAAAGCTCAAGAAAAAGAAAAAACCTAAGAAACCTCGAGACCCTAAAATCCCTAAGAGCAAGCGCCAAAAAAAGGAGGTGAGTGGGTGACTAGATGCTATGGGAAGTAAGAGGAAGCAGGGCGGAGTCCTGAAAAGGGTTGAAGAACTGGGGATGTCTGTTTCTTCCTTTGGAGTGGCGGGTCAGGTCCTGGGGACAAGCCTTAGGGCTGTCCTGAGGTCAGCATGTGTGTAGCATGTGTGTGTCTGTCTCCCTCTCCCCCCCTTCCCTGCTCCAGCGTATGCTCTTATGCCGGCAGCTGGGGGACAGCTCTGGGGAAGGGCCAGAGTTTGTGGAAGAAGAGGAAGAGGTGGCTCTGCGCTCAGACAGTGAGGGCAGTGACTATACCCCTGGCAAGAAGAAGAAAAAGAAGCTTGGACCTAAGAAAGAAAAGAAGAACAAATCCAAGCGGAAGGAGGAAGAGGAGGAGGAGGAGGAGGAGGATGATTCGAAGGTACCTGGACCTCCAATCTCTATTCATTACTCTTTGTTAACATCTGTTTTTTGTTTCTAAGACACTTTACTCTCCATTAGAACATTTTCTTCCCACCTATTTCAAATGATTTCTTTTCAGCCCTCTTCCTCAGGTCTTGCAAGCCTTAGTTTCAGCTCAATTCCTTCAGCAGGTGTAGGCATTAGGAGTCAGGTCTTTGACCTTGCTCTCTCTGCAGGAGCCTAAATCATCTGCTCAGCTTCTGGAAGACTGGGGCATGGAAGATATTGACCATGTGTTCTCAGAGGAGGATTACCGCACCCTCACCAACTACAAGGCCTTCAGCCAGTTTGTCCGGTAAACAGGAGGGACTTGGGGCAAAAGGGAGAAGAGGGCGTCGGTAATCTCTCCTCATTTCTTTTTCCCTGATACTTAAAACTTTTTCCTTGTTTCTTTTCTCATCCATTTCTCCACTAGACCCCTCATTGCTGCCAAAAACCCCAAGATTGCTGTTTCCAAGATGATGATGGTTTTGGGTGCAAAGTGGCGGGAGTTCAGCACCAACAACCCCTTCAAAGGCAGTTCTGGGGCTTCAGTAGCAGCAGCAGCAGCAGCAGCAGTGGCCGTGGTAGAGAGCATGGTGACAGCCACTGAAGTTGCACCACCTCCTCCGCCAGTGGAGGTTCCTATACGAAAGGCCAAGACCAAGGAGGGCAAAGGTAAAGTGGGCTTGGGATGGTGAAGACAGATAAAGCATGGAAATGTTGTTCTGTCAGCTCAAAGATAGAAGGTAGGCGGGAAGAATGAATATTGAATTTAGGAGGGTATTGATCATGGGGAAACCAGCTTTGGGGAGAAGATTTTATTATTGGGTTGGCCAAAAAGTTCGTTCAGTTTCCCTGTAAGATGGCTCTAGTTGCGCCTAGTTGTCTTTAACTTAATTTGAAACAATTATGTTAGATTATATTATGGCAGCTGTCATGTCAGCATGTATTAAAGTTTTTTTTATTAAAAAAATAAAAGATTTTATTATTTTTAGAGGAGGGAAAGGAGAGAGGGAGAGAGACATCAGTGTATGTTTGCCTTTCACCTGCCTCCAGCTACAGAACTGGCTGGAGACCTGGCTTGCAACCTGGTTATGTTCCCTGGCTGGGAATTCTCAGGCCAACACCTTATCCACTATGCCAACAGCTAGGGCAGCGTGCATTTTTTAAAAATCTTAACAAAATTGGGGAATTTTTGTGCAGCCATTCTAATATTGAAGATGGAAGAAAATAAGCAACATTTTCAGCATATTATGCTTATTATTCAAGAAAGGTATAAAAGAACTGAAATGCAAACAGATTTGTGCAGTGTATGGAGAAGGTACCTCGACTGATGGAACATGTCAAAAGTGGTTTGTGAAGATCTGTGCTGGAGACTTCTCGCTGGATGATGCCCCACGGATGATGCCCCATGGATGATGCCGCTCCACAGTCAGGTGGACCAGTTGAAGTCGATAGTGATGAAATTGAGAATAATCAGCGTTATACCACATGGGAGATAGCCGACATAGTCAAAATATCCAAATCAAGTGTTGAAAATCATTTGCACCAGCTTGGTTATGTTAAATCCTTTGATGTTTGGGTTCCGTATAAGTTAAGCAAAAAAAACCTTGACTGTATTTCCACATGCAATTCTCTACTTAAATGTAACAAAAATGTTCTGTTTTTAGAACAAATTGTGATGGAGTTGAAAAGTGGATACTTTGTAATAATGTGGAATGGAAGAGATGGTGGGGCAAGCAAAATGAACCACCATCAACCATACCAAAGGCCAGTCTTCATCCAGTGAAGGTGATGTGTATATGGTGGGATTGGAAGGGAGTCCTCTAATATGAGCTCCTTCTGGAAAACCAAATGATTAATTCCAACCAGTACCGCCCCCAGTTAGACCAGCTGAAAGTAGCACTCGGTGAAAAGCGTCCAGAATTAGTCAACAGAAAACATATAATCTTCCATCAAGATATTGCAAGACCACGTGCTCCTTTGATGTCCAGGCAAAATGTGTTAAGAGTTGGGCTGGGAAATTCCAATTCATCTGCTGTATTCACCAGACATTGCATCCTCAGGTTTCCATTTATTTTGGTCTTTAAAAATTCTTTTAATAGAAAAAAAATTCCTGGAAGACTGCAAAAGGCACCTGGAATAGTTCTTTGTTCAAAAACATAAAAGTCTGGGGAAGATGGAATTGTGAAGTTGCCTGAAAGATGGCAGAAGATAGTGGAACAAAATGATGAATATGTTTTTCAATAAAATTATTAGTGAAAATGAAAAATGTGTCTTCTTTTTAATTAAAAACTTAAAAGAGATTTTATAATCTTCAGAGAGAAGGTCAAGGAGGGAGGAAGAAAGGGAGAGATGCATCAGTGTATGGTTGCCTTTCATCTGCCTTTAGCTAAGGAACTGGCTGGAGACCTGGCTTGCAACCTGGTTACGTGAACCAGCGACCTTTGGGTTCTCAGGCCAGTGCGAATTCACTGACCCACACCAGCCAGGGTTAAAAATGTGTCTTTTATTTATACTTTAAGACTGAGTGAACTTTTTGGCCTTTTCCTATGTGGTATAAAGTTAGTTTTTCCCCATTTTCTGCTCACTGATGTATATTTGGATTGTGTGATCTTACTTGCTTTCTCCTGAATTTAGGACCTAATGCTCGGAGGAAGCCGAAGGGCAGCCCCCGTATACCTGATGCCAAGAAGCCTAAACCCAAGAAGGTGGCTCCCTTGAAAATCAAGCTGGGAGGTTTTGGTTCTAAGCGTAAGAGATCCTCGGTGAGAGCCCAGCCCATCCCTTTGGTGAGGGTATGATATCTAATAGGATGTTACCCCATTTCAGGATCTGTCTAGCCTCTACAGTAGCACACAGAATGCGGGGAGTTAGACACAGAACAGATGACTAGGCTTCCATGTACAACAGTCCTTGTTGGGATTCTAGTACCCCCAGTAAGAGGATTCCTTCTCTATGGCTCTCTTTCCCCTTCTCTTGAACCTCTAACCTTACTTCTTTTCATTCTTCCAGAGTGAGGATGATGACTTAGATGTAGAATCTGACTTCGATGATGCCAGCATCAATAGCTATTCAGTTTCTGATGGCTCCACCAGCCGTAGTAGTCGCAGCCGCAAGAAACTTCGCACCACTAAAAAGAAAAAGAAAGGTGTGTTTCTTTTCTGAGTCTGTATATAATTGGATGGGGCGGGGGATGACTGGGGAATAATCTCCCTAAGGAGATATAGGGGTTGGGTTATTTTAGGGTAGGGGTGGGGGGAGGTAGTTTTTTCCTAATAATTGGGCTTTCCCTCTTCCTTGCCCAGGCGAGGAGGAGGTGACTGCTATGGATGGTTATGAGACAGACCACCAGGACTATTGTGAGGTGTGCCAGCAAGGCGGTGAGATCATCCTGTGCGATACCTGTCCCCGAGCTTACCACATGGTCTGCCTGGATCCAGATATGGAGAAGGCCCCTGAGGGCAAGTGGAGCTGCCCACACTGTGTGAGTACCTGGCCACTGTGGCCCTGTGGGACCCTTGAGAGGAAGGGTGGGGTGATAAAGCTCTTTTGGCCTGGGTGGGAGTAACAGTAGTGTTGCTGGTGTAGGCTTTAGGAAGCCTTCAATAAAAGGATGAGTGTGGTTCAGCCTTGGGGAGGGGGGGTGCTAATAATCTGACTCTGTTTCTTTACTGCAGGAAAAGGAAGGCATCCAATGGGAGGCTAAAGAGGATAATTCGGAGGGTGAGGAGATATTGGAAGAGGTTGGGGGAGACCCTGAAGAAGAGGATGACCACCATATGGAATTCTGTCGGGTCTGCAAGGATGGTGGGGAGCTGCTCTGCTGTGACACTTGTCCTTCTTCCTACCATATCCACTGCTTAAACCCCCCACTTCCAGAGATCCCCAATGGCGAGTGGCTCTGTCCCCGTTGTACGGTGAGTGGCTGACCCCAGCCAGAATGAGGGATATGGAAAGGGCTTACCGCTTTTATGTGTAGGCATCATGAGGTGCAGGAGAGTTCTTTGGAGAACTGTAGGCTTTTTAATCCTGAGATAGGTATTTTCCTTCTTCGTGTAGTCTTGGGATACCTTTGTCTTAGGAAATGTATGACTAGTTTTGAACGGAGGAGTTGATGCTTTGCCAGCTGTCTTGAGGGCAGTGGAGCAGTTCTAGTCCAGAATCTATGTCTCTGGCTTGCCACCCAGACTTGGGGTCTAGGTAGATTAGAATGGTTTAAAAGGGTCACTTACTGCTTTGAATTACTTAAGAGAGGAATTCTGAGCTCTAGGTTTGGGTTTTCTGATTTCTTGTTCTGGGTTATTTATTTTTTATTTTTTAAATTGACCGCAGGGATGGGGGACAGAGAGAGAGAGAGAAGGAGAAAAAAGAAACATTGATTTATTTTTATACTTACTATTTATTATGAATTCATAGGTTGCTTTTTGTATGTGCCCTGACTGGGGATTGAACCTGCAACCTTAGCGTATTGAGATGATGCTCTGACTGAGCTACCCAGACAAGGCTGTTCTAGATTATTGAAGTCTAGCTGTTAACTCTATTTTTTTTTTTTTAATTTTTAAATATTATTGTTGTTGTTTTACATCCATCCCCTGTTAAATCTATTAAGCAGATAGAAGTGATCATGTCACACAAGTCCTTGATAAAGTCCAGAAATGGTACAGGGAATTCTGTTATTCTCTCCCTGGAAGGGTCCTGAGATTTTAATAATTTTTGGGTAAAGTTGAGACTCATTTCATGGCATTGATTTGGTGTTGGGTCATTTCTTTTTCTCTCAGTGTCCAGCTCTTAAGGGCAAGGTCCAGAAGATCCTAATTTGGAAGTGGGGTCAGCCACCATCTCCCACACCAGTGCCCCGGCCTCCAGATGCTGATCCCAATACTCCCTCGCCCAAGCCCTTGGAGGGGCGGCCAGAGAGGCAATTCTTTGTGAAATGGCAAGGCATGTCTTATTGGCACTGTTCCTGGGTGTCGGAACTGCAGGTAAACCTGGATAGGCTACAGATGTGGGGGGTACAACGAAGTGGGTAATGAGAACACAGGCTTGTGGATGGAGGGAGTGACTGCAGTTCCTTGGTGACTTCTGTTTCTGCTTGCAGTTGGAGCTGCACTGTCAGGTGATGTTCCGAAACTATCAGCGGAAGAATGATATGGATGAGCCACCTTCTGGGGACTTTGGTGGTGATGAAGAGAAGAGTCGAAAGCGAAAGAACAAGGACCCTAAATTTGCGGAGATGGAGGAACGCTTCTATCGCTATGGGATAAAGCCTGAGTGGATGATGATCCACCGAATTCTCAACCACAGGTACCGTGGAGATGAACCAGGCTGTGGTTGTCTTGAGCATATGGGGGGAGACAGGGAGACTACTGCCAAAGGGATTATGAAAGTGGATGCCACCAGTAGCTTACACTTGGAAGAGACTCACACTCTAGGTTGTTATTAACTGGTATTTGAGCCATAGAAGACTATAGAGTAGAGATAATTTTTGGTCCAAAGACTGATATAGTAGAGGCTCTGAATACATGCCTGGCATACCTAGAGCTCTGGTTTGGAACATGCATTATCAGCAGTTTTTGAGAGCAAGGCTGACTTGGGAGGATATGAGGTAGCCTTCTGGCCCTGAGGGTTTTCTCTCCTTAACCTTGTAGTGTGGATAAGAAGGGTCACGTCCACTACTTGATCAAGTGGCGGGACTTGCCCTATGATCAGGCATCCTGGGAGAGTGAGGATGTGGAGATACAGGACTATGACCTGTTCAAGCAGAGCTATTGGAATCACAGGTGAGTGACTTTGGTGAGGGGTAGAGTTGCTTCTTATTGAGAAGGACCATAGACGGCAGTGTGACATCTGTCTTTTTCAGGGAATTAATGAGAGGTGAAGAAGGACGACCAGGGAAGAAGCTTAAGAAGGTGAAGCTTAGGAAGTTGGAGAGGCCGCCTGAAACTCCAACAGTTGATGTGAGTTTGAGCAGAAGAGGGAGAACACAAGTTGTTGGGTAGGACAACAAATCTTATGTGTTCCAGTCTAATGATGGTGCAAGCAATAACTTTTATAGCTGAGAAAGCTTCATGAAGTCTGTTCTCCACTCCGTAAATCAGAGAAAACATGAGGGTTACTTTCTCTTTTCATTATCAAAAATAAAAGCATAGGAGGTTTTATATGACTGAGGAAGTGTTATCTAAGGAAAGGGGAGTCATACAATCAAGTTTTTATGAAGCCTGGGAACCTGAGTCTTCTGACCTTTAATTCATATAATTCATGGCTCAATTCCTTTGTGGTTTGTGGGGTGTGTGTATGTAATGTGGGGATAGTTGATGTTCAAAAGATGAATCTTGGGAGCAGTAGTGGGGATGAGGGACGTAGGATTATTTACTTGGTGGATCCTGACTAGCAAAACTCATGTATTGCTAGGGAGGCTATGGTATGTCTTTGCTGTTGTCTGTGAGACCACAGACCTCTCTCCGCCTGCCTGATAGGTGATTAGTTGCCTTGCTTCCTGGAGGATCCTAAGTCAAACACAAAGTTACAAGAACCAGTGAGGACCTATTTCCTCCCCTATTTTTTATGGCTCTCCCAAGGAGGATCTATTGGAAACGTGTGAGGAGAAGGCAGCTGCTCTGTTAATGAAAGGAAGGGGAATTTCTTGCCAGCTCTTGCCTTACATATTTCATCCTTTAGCCAACAGTGAAGTATGAGCGACAGCCAGAATACCTGGATGCCACAGGTGGAACCCTGCACCCCTATCAAATGGAGGGCTTGAATTGGTTGCGCTTCTCCTGGGCTCAGGGCACGGACACCATCCTGGCTGATGAGATGGGCCTTGGGAAGACTGTCCAGACAGCAGTCTTCCTCTATTCCCTCTACAAGGAGGTAGGACATCTGGGGCTGTTAGTTTTTTGTGGGCACATTTTGTGTTCATGGTCTTCTCTTACACTCTGAGGAGAGAG
The DNA here is from genome assembly GCA_004026585.1 of Noctilio leporinus. NCBI lineage: Eukaryota > Metazoa > Chordata > Mammalia > Chiroptera > Noctilionidae > Noctilio > Noctilio leporinus. The sequence goes on along the minus strand of PVIW01008080.1, from coordinate 47,107 downwards.
AGAAAGGAAGGAAAAATTGATTGCTAACCTTGATTGACAGTAAGATTGAGACATGTATACACAGATTTGGGGGAATGGAACCATGGATAGGATTAGTGGTTGGTCAGTGTATAGAGCCTCAGAACTGTGGGATGAGTTTGTGTTAAGATCAGTGGAGCTGTGGGTAGAATTAGCATGAAAAGAATTCATGGAAGAAGTCAGGTTTTGAGTTCTCTGCAGTGGTGAGTTATGGCTTTGTGGAAAGGACTGGGCAGTGTGCTTTCACATGCAGAGAAGGTCAGGGTAGGAACTCTAGTGCTTATGCCATCCTCCAGTAGCTGTTGGGGCAAGGGGTGGAGGTGGGATCTGGGGTTATAGTGGAGTGGGCTCTTAGTCCTTACTCTGCTTATTTTCTTCTTCCTCAAAGGGTCATTCCAAAGGCCCTTTCCTAGTGAGTGCCCCTCTTTCTACCATCATCAATTGGGAACGGGAGTTTGAAATGTGGGCTCCAGATATGTATGTGGTGACTTATGTGGGTGACAAAGACAGCCGGGCCATCATCCGAGAGAATGAATTCTCTTTTGAAGATAACGCCATTCGTGGTGGCAAGAAGGCCTCTCGCATGAAGGTATCTCAGTGAAAGGGAGACTGGTCTCCAGGGGCATTTGTTGCTATGGGTTTGGTTTGCTGTCACTGGTGAAGTTGAACGTTAGTGACCAGGTTTCTCTCTTGTGCAGAAAGAGGCATCTGTGAAATTTCATGTGCTGCTGACGTCCTATGAGTTGATCACCATTGACATGGCTATCTTGGGCTCAATTGACTGGGCCTGCCTCATTGTGGATGAAGCCCATCGGCTCAAGAACAATCAGTCTAAGGTGAGGGAAAAAGGAGGGCAATGATGGACTCCGTTGTTAGTTTTATTTAGTACTACCTACTCATTAAGGGAGACTTAGGAGGAGACGAAAGGGGAAAATGATATTTGCTTTTCTTGGTGGGTAGGCTTTAAAAGAGAGATGGAGTTGAGAGTTGGGGACCTAAGTATTGGGCACTGAAATGGCTTGGAGTTGTGCAGAGATGCATTAGAGCCCTGTTTTCATTGAATTTTACTCCTCTCCATCTGTTTTACCAGTTCTTCCGGGTCTTAAATGGTTACTCACTCCAGCATAAACTATTGCTGACTGGGACTCCATTACAAAATAACCTAGAAGAGCTGTTTCATCTGCTCAACTTCCTCACCCCTGAGAGGTTCCAGTAAGTGTGTGTTTATGTATAATCTGTTCATAATTCTGCGCCTGATTTTCTTGTCCATTTCTTATGTCACATTCCTTTCTCTCTCCAACATTGTTTTTCTTTCTTTTTCCGAAGCAATTTGGAAGGCTTCTTGGAGGAGTTTGCTGACATTGCCAAGGAAGACCAGATTAAAAAGCTGCATGACATGCTGGGCCCTCACATGTTGCGGCGTCTCAAAGCTGATGTGTTCAAGAATATGCCATCCAAGACAGAACTTATTGTGCGTGTGGAGCTGAGCCCTATGCAGAAGTACGTTGGAAGGGATGGAATATTGACTATTTTGTAAATACTGTTAGACATCAGCCAGTCTGTTTTGTTTCTTAATTCCTTCCCACACTCTGCTTCAAGGTTCTGGTGATAGGAGCAAGTGAGGCCTAAAGATACCTGATGCAGGGGAGCTGGAGCTCTTAGTTTTATGCAGTTAGTTCTACCTTGCCTTTCCTTATTTATTTATTTAAAGATTTTCATTTACTTTTAGAGAAAGGGGAAGAGAGGGAGAAAGAGAAGGAGAGAAACAAAATTGTGTGAGAGATACATCAATCAGTTTTGGTTGCCTCTTGCATACCCTAGTTGACCTGGCCTACAGCCTGGGGATGTGCTCCAACTGGGAATCAAACCAGCAATCTTTTGATTCGCAGGCCAGCATTCAGTCCACTGAGCCACACCAGTCAGGGCACCTTACCTTATTTAAAATAAAGGTGGTGGTCGTGTTCAGTTTCCTTAGTCCCAAAGTGAGATGTATTGGCAGGAAGATCTCAGATCTTAGGACTATGTTTTGAGTCGTGAAGACTCTTGAGTCTGACTTGCTTTCCTCCCTTGCCCATGTAGGAAATACTACAAGTATATCCTCACTCGAAATTTTGAAGCACTTAATGCTCGAGGTGGTGGCAACCAGGTCTCTCTACTGAATGTGGTGATGGATCTTAAGAAATGCTGCAACCACCCATATCTCTTTCCTGTGGCTGCAATGGTATGTTGTGCCACCACTTGTTCTTCCCTGGGTTGGATTGCTATTAGGCATTCTTTCAATAGTTTTTGCTTCTTTCCTCAGGAAGCCCCTAAGATGCCTAATGGCATGTATGATGGCAGTGCCCTAATCAGAGCATCTGGAAAATTATTGCTGCTACAGAAGATGCTCAAGAACCTTAAGGAGGGTGGTCACCGTGTACTTATCTTTTCCCAGGTATTATGTGGACTGGGCTGGGAGCTTTAGGGGCTAGCAGCAGACAACCCTTTAGTCACACAACAGAAGGGATTATCAACTGACTTTCTCATAATTAACTTGCTCCTTTTTCAGATGACCAAGATGCTGGACCTGCTAGAGGATTTCCTGGAACATGAAGGGTATAAATATGAACGTATTGATGGTGGAATCACTGGGAACATGCGTCAAGAGGCCATTGACCGCTTCAATGGTATGTGGGAAGGAGTGGGTTAGACTTGGGCATCCTCATTTACTGCATCTTTGGACCAATTGCTTGTTCTTATGCATCTGCTTTTCTTTGTAGTTCTTTTGGGTCTTTGTCAATTGATAATGTAGGAGTAAATCTTCTGAATGTCTCAGTTGGAAGAATGTATTGGACTATTCCTAGGAGACTTTTTTTTTTTTTTTTTTCCTTTGAAGTCTTCATTCTTTCACTAGAAAGGAGAACTAGAAAGAACATTCTCTTTAACTATACCCTCATTGTATCTTGAGGCCTAGGAGGGACCAGGACTTAATTCAAGTGCATGTTGTAAGTTAATGGCAGACTTGTCTCAGGAGCCATTACCTCTTCAGAAAAAAAAAATTTTTTTTTTTCTGACTGAGTGAAAAGTTGCAAAAATAGTGCTGAGTTCATGTATTGTATTCTCTACCCAGCTTTACTTTATAATTTTTTTCCCGTATGTACACTTTTATACAATTTTTTAAAAAAGATTTTATTCATTATTTTCAGAGAGAAGAGCAGGGAGGGAGGAAGAAAGGGAGAGAAGCATCAATGTATAGTTGCCTTTCACCTGCCTCCAGCTAAGGACCTGGCTGGAGACCTGGCTTGCAACCTGCTTATGTGCCCTTAGTAGGGAATCAAACCAGTGACCTTTTGGTTCTCAGGCTGGTGCCAATCCACTGAGCCACACCAATCAGGGCTGCTTTACAACTTTTATAATCAGGGTACAATCATCATAACCAGGAAATCAGCACTGGTGGGATACTGTTAACCAAACTATAGACCTTACAAAAAAAAAACCTCAATATTCAATGTAAAGCATATGGCATTTTTCATTACTCAATAGCATATCTTAAATAAAACATTAAAGTTTTAAACTAAAACAACAACAAAAACTATAGACCTTAATTGAAATGTCACCAGTTTTACCCCTAATGTCCTTTTACTGTATAGGACCCAAACCCAGATCTGACATTGATTAGGTGGTTGAGTCTTCCTATCTGTGACAGTTCTTCATTCTTTTCTTTTTTTTATGATATTGATACTTTTAATTATTACTAGTCAGTTATTTCTGGAATGTCTATTAACTTTAAGTTTGTCAGTTTTTTCATGATTAGATTGATATTAGACATTTTGGGCAAGAATACTAGAAATCGATGCTGTGTCCTTTTCAATGCATCATACTGGGGGTGGGGTTGGGAGGAGAGGACATGGTATGAATGACCCATTGTTCTTTTTTTTAAAATTATTTTTCAGAGAGAAGGGAAAGGAGAGAGGCAGAGAGGGAGAGAAACATCAGTGTATGGTTGTCTTTCACCTGCCTCCAGCTACAGACCTGGCTGGAGACCTGGCTTGCAATCTAGTTATGTTGTCCTTGCTGGGAATCGAACCAGCAGCCTTTAGGTTCACAGGCCTGTGCCTTACCCACTGTGCCACCAGCAGAGCAGCCCCATTATTCTTGATGTTAACCTTTACTACTTGTTCAGGTGGTGTCTATTGAGTTTCTCCACTGAATAGGAAGAGGTTATTTGAGACTGTGGTGATACCCTGGTTCTCCTTAAACTCCCATTGATTTCAGTGCCCATAGGTGGACCTTGCTTACTATGGTTGTTACTGTGGCATTAGCTCATGAGTTTTTCTATTTCTGACATTCCTTCTCCATTTATTTTATTTTATTTATTTATTTATTTAGAGAGAGGGGAAGGGAGGGAAGAAGAAAGGGAGAGAAAGAGAAATATCAGTGTATGGTTGCCATTCACCTGCCTCCAGCTGGGGACCTGGCTGGAGACTTGACTGGCAATCTGGTTATGCGCCCTGATTGGGAATCGAACCAGCGACACTTAGGTTCCCAGGCCAGTGCTCAATCCACTGAGCCACACCAGTCAGGTCTTTCTACATTTACTAATTTGAATTCAGAAGACATTTCTAATGGTGGTTTTGGTTCCTTTTCTAGCACCGGGTGCTCAACAGTTCTGCTTCTTGCTTTCCACTCGAGCTGGGGGCCTTGGAATCAATCTGGCCACTGCTGACACAGTCATTATCTATGACTCTGACTGGAACCCCCATAATGATATCCAGGTGAGTAGAGGTAGCAGCCTATTAACTGAACTTCTTAGAAGTGAAGGCTCCACCATCTGGAATTAGTTGTTTTTCATGGGAAAACAATTTATTCTTTTTATGTCTTTCACTATATTGTAAGGCAGAGAGTTTGGGTTATGTGTGGTTCTCTTTGGGGAACATGATAGAGGGTGGTGTTCGTGGGCAGGGATGCAAAAGGAAGTTTTATATGAAGACAAGCTGCAGCTCCTGCCTAGTGCTGGATTTTTGCTTATAATGTGAAAGTCTAGGCAAGAGGGAAAGCAGGAAAATATGGTTACTTGAATCTCTGGCTTTGTTTTGTGCCCTTCTCCAAGGCCTTTAGCAGAGCCCACCGTATTGGGCAAAACAAGAAGGTCATGATTTATCGATTTGTGACCCGTGCGTCAGTGGAGGAGCGAATCACGCAGGTGGCAAAAAAGAAGATGATGCTGACGCATCTAGTGGTTCGGCCTGGGCTGGGCTCCAAGACTGGATCCATGTCCAAACAGGAGCTTGATGACATCCTCAAGTTTGGCACTGAGGAACTATTCAAGGATGAAGCCACAGATGGAGGTGAGCTTATCTGGAACTTATTTTGGTGTGGGGCTTGGTCTCTCTAAAGGGAATCTTTGATACTTAGGGTCCTGTAGAACTTGTTTTTTCTATTGCAACTGCTGAAGTTGAATTTTGAGGGTATGGATCTTTAATTCTTTACCAGGAGGAGACAATAAAGAGGGAGAGGATAGCAGTGTTATCCACTATGATGATAAGGCCATTGAACGACTGTTGGACCGTAACCAGGATGAGACTGAAGACACAGAATTGCAGGGCATGAATGAATATCTGAGCTCATTCAAAGTGGCTCAATATGTGGTACGGGAAGAAGAAATGGGGGTGAGTATAACTCCAGAGCATTGCTTTGCTTGGTGATTGGTTCAAAAATTGGAATTGAGACTAAGATGGTATTGAAGAAGGAGGAAAATATCTGTAGGCAAATTAGTATATTGATGAGTTGATAGTGCATCTTCTTGAAAATACTGTAACGTGTCTAATTACATTTTCATCTTTGCTGTGGCTATTAGGAAACCCACAGCCAAATTTCACACTCAAAACAGGTATATTAGTTCTGTGTCAGAATCTCATTTCCTCTTACATATTTTATTAATCCTACAAATAAAATTTTGTTTGCTAGTTCAAGTCTTTTGGGAGAACAGAAAGGAAATAGGATACATATCTAGACAGCTTGTCTCCCTGTACTTCTTAAAACATTAGAATTGTTTTCCTGCCCTAGCTGGTGTGGCTCAGTGGATTGACACAGGTCTGTGAACCCAAGGGTCTCTGGTTTCATTCCCAGTCAAGGGCACCAGGTCCCCAGCTGGAGGCAGCTGAAAGGCAACTATACATTGATTCTTCTGTTCTTTTCTTTGTCTCTCCTTGCCCTTCTCTCTAAAAATAATGAATTAAAAAATATATTAAAAAATTTTGTTTTTCCTTTTTTCTCTTCTTTTTCTTGGCTTTTTTTTTTAAAGATTTAATTTATTTGTTTTTAGAGAGACAGTAGGGAGAGAGAAAGTGAGGGAGAGAAACCACATATCAATGTGTGGTTGCCTCTTAGTGTGCCTCCACTGGGGACCTGGCCAGCATCCCAGGCATGTGCCCTGACTAGGAATCGAACTGGCTACCCTTTGGTTAATAGGCTGGTACTCAATCCACTGAGCCACATCAGCAGGGCTGCTTTTTTTTTTTTTTTTTAAGTAAAAAAATAGAAAAGTGCTAAAACAGTGATAAAATAATGTGGTTTATGAAATAATTTTTTCACCTAAATGATAAAGTTAGATATAAAGTGAAAAATGCATTCTCCTTTGGTCCTCTTTAAACCACTCAGCTCAGTGTTCTTTGAATTAACAGTTGACTGGGGATCTTTACCATCTATTTTCACCCTTCCAATTCAGAATCATCCCTCTTGCTATGTTTTTCTGATGTACGTATTATTATTATTTTTGTTCTTGAGGGTGATGCTGCTAATTACAGTGATGTGTAACTGGTTGGAAAGTCTGACGTAGGTTTCTGGACTAGATTCAATCAACAGTGCCTCCCCTTTTTTTTTAGATGTTTGAGAAAGTTAATTTTTTATTTTTTAAGATTTTACTTAACTATTTTTAGAGAGGAAGGAAGGGAGGGAGGCATCAATGTATGGTTGCCTTTCACCTGCCTCCAGCTACAGAGCTGGGTGGAGACCTGGCTTGCAACCTGGTTATGTGCCCTGGCTGGAGAATGCAAACCAGCAACGTTTAGGTTTGCAGGCTGGCACCTTATCCACTCTGCCACCAGCCAGGGCCAAAACTGCCCTTTTGAAGGTGCTCTCTATCGCTGCCAGGGCAGTGACTGCATACAGAGGTAATTGACTGGGGCAGCACATACTTAAAGGTTGGGAAGAGAGGGGTGGTACTTTCCCTCAGGTTGATAACCTCTTACACAGGTATACAAGTGGCCCTCTTATTAATGGCTGCAGCTGCTAGTTAATGAAAATATTTCAAAAATTTTATTTTTTGAGTAAGTAGTAATTCACCTAGTTCAAGATTCAAAAGATACAAAGGTACCTATTCCACCTCAGGCTACCGAGTACCCTCCTTCTGTTTCCTGTGTATCTTTCTTAAAATATTTTATATAAATTCAAATTACATACATATATATATCCATACATAAAAACACATGAATATACATGCAAACATATTTTCTTCTTAAACCTGACAGTAGTTTCTTACACATAATGTTCTCTATCTTGTTTTTGTCTTACCTAATACATTTTAAAGATATAGTCTTAAATCAGTGCGTGAAGAGCTCCTCAACTATTTATTATTTTTGCTGCATGGTATGTCCTTGTTTGGCAGTACCATTATTTATTTTTAAAAATTGAGGTGTAGTTGACATAATGATTTGATAATTTGTATATATTGCAAAATGTTCACAGTGAGTCTAGTTAACATGTATCACTATATAGTTAACAAGTTTTCTTATGTTGAGAACTCTTAAGATCTACTCTTAGCAACTTTTCATACATATAATACAATATCATTAATTGTAGTTACCATACTATACATTACATTCCCATAACTTATTTGTTTTATGATAGGAAGTTTGTAACTTTTAACCCCCTTTACCATTCACCATTTGTGCATACTCCCAATCCCCAACGTTTATTTATTTATTAAAAAAAAAGATTTTATTTCATTATTTTTAGAAAGAGGGGAAGGGAGAGAGGTAAGAGAGAGAGAGAGACATCAATGTATGGTTGCTTTTCACCTGCCTCCAGCCACAGACCTGACTGGAGACCTGGTTTGCAACCTTGTTATGTGCCCTGGCTGGGGAATCGAACCTGCGACCTTTGGGTTCGCAGGCTGGCGCCTTATCCCAACATTTAATTAGTTTAATGATGATTGACATTTAGGTTGTTTTAATATTGGCTATTAGCAGCAGTTTAATTCTAATGGAAGGGAGTTAGAATCAGTTAGTGGTCCTGAATTGTATGAAAATTGTAGCAAGACTTTCAGAGGAACATAAACATTATGGGAACATGAGATGATATATATGTATGTACATATATATATATAGATATATATATAACTTTTTTTCTTTTGCACACAGTTGGTAAACTTACGAAGTTTAGAAGAACAGAAGCCTTCTATTTGTTACGAAAATCTTTTGTAGGATTTCAGCAGCAGCTCCATTCTGCCTTGCTAAGGCTCTAACTGCCCTTTTCTACATTTGCTGCCTCCCAGCTGTGTATGTGTCAGTACAAGGGGTAGAAGAAAGCACGCTATCTTTTCATCCGTCTCTTGTGATAGTGGTTCTGTCCCGTGTTTCTCTTTAGTTACGTTGACTGCTGATCTGTACATAATTACAAGGATCCATGTTGCATCAATTCAATTTCTTTCAAGTCCTTAGGTCCAAGCAAGCACATCCAAGTATTAGAGTCCAGTCATGCAAAGGAGCTAGTAGAATGGGAACTGTGAGGACCAGGGGTAGCTAGTGGTGCTGACTTCAGCACCCCTGAGTACTGGCCCTTCCTCTGTCCCAGGAGGAAGAGGAGGTAGAACGGGAAATCATAAAACAGGAAGAAAGTGTGGATCCTGACTACTGGGAGAAATTGCTGCGGCACCATTATGAGCAGCAGCAAGAAGATTTGGCCCGAAATCTGGGCAAAGGAAAAAGAATCCGTAAACAGGTCAACTACAATGATGGCTCCCAGGAGGACCGAGGTGTGTGTGGCCGGCCCCGCCCCCCACCCATGGGCCGTTCCACTAGAGCAGTGGGCCCCGCTCATCTGCCCTCTCTCCCTCCAGATTGGCAGGACGACCAGTCCGACAACCAGTCCGATTATTCGGTGGCCTCAGAGGAAGGTGATGAAGACTTTGATGAACGTTCAGAAGGTGAGGGCTGTGCCTTTCTTCTGGTTGTTTAAATATTGCTTTATCTAATACCTTTGTCGGTGTCGCTCATGCATTCTTTTCTTCTTGCAGCTCCCCGCAGGCCCAGTCGCAAGGGCCTGCGGAATGACAAAGATAAACCATTGCCTCCTCTGTTGGCCCGTGTTGGTGGGAATATTGAAGTAAGTGCCTTACAATTTTGAGGAGATGGGGGTGAGTGCCAGTATTGGGTCTTTGGTAAAATAAGATCTGCTCCTTCTCACATGGGTTCCTTCTTTCTCTAGGTACTTGGTTTTAATGCTCGGCAGCGAAAAGCCTTTCTTAATGCAATTATGCGATATGGGATGCCACCTCAGGATGCTTTTACCACCCAGTGGCTTGTGAGAGATCTACGAGGCAAGTCAGAAAAAGAGTTCAAGTAAGTTGAGAGATGGAATAGGACTGATGTGGAACAAGGGTGGCTTCCCATCTTTTGTCATTTTATCCATTTTAGTCCAGGCTGAACTGGCAAATGGGCTCTTTTCTAACAAAGTAGGCAGGCAAAGTTCTTAGTAATAAGGTTCATCATGTCCCTAGCTTCTCTGAAAGAGAACCTGGGGCATAGGGTGGGGTCTGGAGACCAATCTTCACTGTGATGGTGGGCTCTACTTTAGGATGGAGCCATAGCAGTCTGGGATAAAACATAATTCAGTGTGAGAAAGAATCTGATCTAGGAGTTGGCATGATTGCTATTTAACTCATTTCTCTACTTCACTATAGGGCTTATGTCTCGCTTTTTATGCGGCATTTATGTGAGCCAGGAGCAGATGGGGCTGAGACCTTTGCTGATGGTGTCCCCCGAGAAGGCCTGTCTCGCCAACATGTCCTTACTAGGATTGGCGTCATGTCCTTGATTCGCAAGAAGGTGAGTCTTGAGCCTCTGTCCGTTGTTCAGGATTTCTAGGGAAAATTTGGAGGGCCATATGAAAGGAGCCTAGATCTGGAATTGGGTATTCATCATCTTATCCCATTGCTACAGGTTCAGGAGTTTGAGCATGTTAATGGGCGTTGGAGTATGCCTGAACTTGCTGAAGTAGAGGAAAATAAGAAAATGTCCCAGCCAGGCTCACCTTCCCCAAAGACACCTACACCCTCTACTCCAGGGGACACACAACCCAATACTCCTGCACCTGCCCCACCTGCTGGTGAGTCTGCCTGTACTGTCATTTCTGCCTCTCCTTTCTTGTCCTGGCCAGTGCTTTTTCTGCACCCCTGTGCTAAGTTGTACCAGGGGAGTCTGGCAGGACACACAGCAGTCTCCCTCTCAGTTTAGGAGGGCAGTCCTGAGTTTAGGGCTGGCCCTTAAAGGCACGAGAGGACAATAAGATGAGACAAACCGAGAAGTGATTTTTCTCTCTGATCTAGGACCTTCCTAATCATTAGTCTTCTGTTGTTTGCAGAGGATGGGATAAAAATAGAGGAAAACAGCCTCAAAGAAGAAGAGAATGCAGAAGGAGAAAAGGAGGTTAAATCTGCAGCTCCCGAGGCCACCGTTGAGGTAAGAGATGGAGGTGACTGGATACCATACCAAAGGCAGATGGATAAACCCACTGTTTCTTTTGGTGTCAGTCTGCTTGAACTTCTGTTTTTTTTACTTTGAAGTGTCCACAGCCTCCTGCCTCTGCTTCAGAGGATGAGAAGGTCCTTGTTGAACCTCCTGAGGGAGAGGAGAAGGTAGAAAAGGTAGAGGTGAAGGAAAGGACAGAAGAACCTATGGAGACAGAGTCCAAAGGTATCCACATTTTTGAGCACTACAGATCCCTATGTAAACCAGTTGCTCTTGGACTTTCAGCCAAGCTATAGAGATAATGATGAGGAAATAACACACTGTACCCTTGATTTAAATTGTGGGTACCTCCACTTAAGACATTTTTTTTTTTTTTTAAAGATTTTATTTTATTATTTTTAGAAAGAGGGGAAGAGAGAGAGACATCAATGTATGGTTGCTTTTCACCTGCCTTCAGCCACAGACCTGACTGGAGACCTGGCTTGCAACCTAGTTATGTTACCCTGGCTGGGAATCGAACCTGCAACCTTTGGGTTCACAGGCCAGTGCCTTATCCACTGTGCTACCAGCCAGGGCCTTAAGACATCTTTTAAGACTTCAAACATAAAGGTTTTGGTTTAGGATTCAGTTGGATATAGCATGGAACAGAGGAGGACATTCATTTAGGTACATTCTCAATGTGATCTGTTCCCTCCAGGTGTTGCTGATGTGGAGAAGGCAGAGGAGAAGTCAGCAATAGATCTGACTCCCATTGTGGTGGAGGATAAAGGTGGGTGTTTGAAAAGCTGACTGTGGTTTAGAAAGACTCTAAAACTAGAAGCAAGGACTTTATCTCTGGGACATTACTGTGCCCAGCTGCAACCCCCCCACCCCCTTCCTACCTTCAGCCTTCCTATCTGCACTCGTATATATCCCAAGTTAGGACTCCATTAGTTCCCACATTTAGTTGTCATAGGGCCAGTGGCACATTTCTGGGGTTGAGAAACACCTGTGTGGAGAAAGGGTGGAGGGGATGGATATCTTATAGCACATAGTGCTGTGGATAAGGGCCATAGTGCCTGGAGTTAACATTTTTCTTCTGCGTATCCTGTAGAAGAGAAGAAAGAAGAAGAAGAGAAAAAAGAAGTGATGCTTCAGAATGGAGAAACCCCCAAGGACCTGAACGATGAGAAGCAGAAAAAAAATATTAAGCAGCGTTTCATGTTCAACATTGCAGATGGTGGTTTTACTGGTATGAAAAGGAGGGGCCCAATGGGGCTATAAGGATCTGAGGTGAAATTGGGGGTGTTGTTAGAAACCAGGGTACAGAGATTTCACCTTAATTAGAGATGAGGGACTGCCAGGCTGATTGCATACTCCTCTAGGCTCTGTGTTAGAAAGCTACGGGCATACTACTAAAATGGTATTAGGGGGACAGGAATAAGTAGCATTTTGAAATCTCACAGATGTTTGCCTTTCATTTTCTCTTCAACCTTGCCTAAATTCCATTTTAGAGTTGCACTCCCTTTGGCAGAATGAGGAGCGGGCAGCCACAGTCACCAAGAAGACTTACGAGATCTGGCATCGACGACATGACTACTGGTTGCTGGCTGGCATCATAAAGTATCCTTTCCCTGAGTCTGGGTTGCAATTCTTGATGAAGGTTCCACAGATGGAGTTTCTTTTTTTCTTTCTTTTTCTTTTTTTTTAAAGATTTTATCTTATTTTTCAGAGAGAGGGAGGGAGACATCAGTGTTTGGTTGCCTTTCACCCACCTCCAGCTATGGACATGGCTGGAGACCTGGCTTGCAACCTGCTTATGTGCCCTGGCTGGGAATTGAACCAGTGACCTTTGGGTTTGCAGGCTGGTGCCATATTCATTATGCCACCAGCTAGGGCCTCTTTTTCTTTTTTTTTAAGAGGTTTTTAAAAAAGATTTTATTTACTTTTAGAGAGAGGGGAAGGAAGAAAGAGAGGGAGAGAAACAGCAACATGCAACAGGTACATTGATCTGTTTACCCTTACACATCTAACTGGGGACCTGGCCTGTAACCCAGGCTTGCACCCTGACTGGGAATCAAACTGGTGACCTTTCAGTTCTCAGACTGAGCCACACTAAGCCAGGGCCAGTTTGAGGTTCTTTGTTCCCTTGTTTTGTCTTTCCTGAGCAATTTCCCATTAGCCATGGCTATGCCCGGTGGCAGGACATTCAGAATGACCCACGTTATGCCATCCTCAATGAGCCTTTCAAGGGTGAAATGAACCGTGGAAATTTCTTAGAGATCAAGAATAAGTTTCTAGCACGAAGGTTCAAGGTGAGCAGGACGGGGAGGGATACAGTGTTGAAGTGATAACCCTTTAAAGTATAGAAGGGACTAAAAAGGAGGGAGTCTGTTCATTCAACCATACTGTTGATTGCGTTCTCCTGTGTACGTTTTGTATTCCATGAAAGTTTGTTCCCAAGTATCTTCAATGTTAAAGACCAAGACATACAATACTTGAAAAATTAACCAGCTAATCAAGGGCTGAAAATGACTAATGAACACCAACTCTAGCTCATTGGGTGTGTTGGGGAACACTGTAGGTTAGAGCGTTCAGGAAAGATACAGGGGTGGAGTGAATTGGATCTCTGAGGAGGTAGGGGTGTCCGTGGGCTGGTGGTACAATTTTCTGGGTCTGAGAGTACTTGTGTGGGTAAAGAGTAGAGTGGATGCATAAAGGAGCTGCAAAGATAGTTTTATTTTCAGAATCACTAGGACTAAGAAGCCCAGGTCTGAAGGGTATCTTACTCAGAAATTCAGCAGATACATATTGAGGGCACTTGATGTGCAAACCATCAAAATGAGAAAATGGGTTGCCATGAAGACAAGACATACGGCTCAAAAGCCAAATATAATTGGGAGAGTAAGGAATGTACACTAATAAACCTTTAAACATTGTGTGCCAGGCAATGAGTGGTACAGGGGTAACAAAGGCAAATAAGGCATAGTGCCTGTTCTCAAGGAGCTTTCAGTGTAAAGTGGAGGCAAATGTGTGATTAAATGAATGCCGTCCTGGATATTGGGAGGGAGATTACTGAATCCATAAGAAAGTTCTCCAAAGGGAATTTGGGGAGCTGGGACAAAGAAAGCAAATGGCTACCTGGGGAAGGTGGCATTGGAATTAAGTTTTGATGTATGTAATGGAGATTGCTGGATAAAAACAAGGCTGAACTGAAAGGGATTAAATTGGGCAAAAACAGAGGTAGCAGAGCTAAGGATATTTAGAAATAGCAAGTGCAGCTGAGTTACAGAAAACACCGGTGGGAGATAGGTTGGAGAGAGTTAAGAGCTAGAGGTCAGTAGTTGGGTTTTGGGCAGGTAAGAGTATGGATTTTACCCTATAGTTAATGGGTAGCTCTTGAAGGTTTGTGAAGAGTTTTGATATGATCAAGAGAAACGGAAACAACATTCATGAAATTACAGAACTGTCATGATGTGTAGTCATGAAGTAAAGATTGGGCTGTGATGCTAGTTGGGGAAAATTCAAAGGATAAAGTAAGAGAAATACACCACTAAAGAATTGAAAGAATTTACTTATTTATTGTAGGGGTTGGTAAACTTTTTCCCTTATAGGGCCGGCCAGCTTAGTACCTATTTCAAGCTTTGTGGTACATACGGTTTTTGTTGCAAACAGTCAACTCTTCATCACCTATGACTCCTTTCACACTCTGACAAATGAATAAGCATGAATGTGTTCCAATAAAACTATCAACACTAAAATTTGAATTTCATTTATTTTTCAATCCTCACCTAAGGACTTATTTATTTTTAGGGAGAGGGGAAGAGAAGTTGAAAGAGAGGGAGAGAAACATCATTTGGCTGCTTCTCGTGGGGACCTGGCCTGCAACCCTGGCATGTGCCCTGACTGGGAATCAAACTGGTGAGGCTTCCATTTGGAGGCCTATGCTCAATCCACTAAGCCACACCAACCAGGGCAATATTTATTTTTATTTTTGTTTTTTACTGCTTTTAGAGACAGAGGAAGGGAGTGTGACAAACATAAACTGGTTGTCTCCCATATGCCGCTGGACTGGGAACCAAACCCACAACTTAGGCATGTACCCTGGCTGGGAATTGAACCCACAACCCTTTAGTTATGGGATAAGACTCCAACCAGCTGACCACAGCAGCCACAAACTATTCTTATTTTGATTTTTTCAATCATTAAAAAAAAACTTTTTATTTTAAGATATTATTTTCAGAGAGAGGCAGAGAGGGAGAGACATGAATGTATGGTTGCCTTTCACCTGCCTCTAGCCACGGACCTGGCTGGAGACGGGCTTGCAAACCTGGCCATGTGCCCTGGCTGGGAATTGAACCAGCAACCTTTGGGTTCGCAGGCTGGCAGCTATCCACTGAGCCACCAGCCAGGGCCTAAAAAAAAACCATTCTTAAGGCTTGGCCATACAAAAACAGGCAGCAGGCCAGATTTGGCCCCCAGGCCATGCAGTTTGTCAGTCTCTGACTTTCTGGGTTTGAGATGCAAAGGAGTAAGACTCCACAAATAACTGAAGCTTTGGGCCTGAGTCACTTGAGAAAATCTAATTATCATTGGCAGAAGTGAGGATAGGGAACAGTTCATAGAAAATAAATGGTTTTGGGCAAATCATTTTGTGTTTCATACAAGTAAAACAACTTTACTAGTCTCCCACCACCAAGTGGGGTCAAAGAGTGCCATCATGCATACATGAGTGGAATCAGAACAATCAGTGCTTGAGCTGTAGGTTTGAAAAGCCTTAAATCATTTGCAGATAGGTTCTGGCTGACCTAGGAGAGAGCTTTTGAGAGAATGCTTTAGAAGAATAGGAGCAAGCCAAGGGCTGATCTTGGAGAAGGCTCATAGTTTGGGGCAGGAGGGAATTCGTGAAGGAGATGGTATATGGACTGAAAGTAAATGCTTGGTCTGTTTTGGGGGTAAATTAGTAGGCCCTGATGGAACAGATCTTGCGGAAGAAACATATTGCTATCCTCATAATATCCTTTTTTCCTGACTCCTTTGTGGATTCTCTTGAAGAACCAGTGGATACTTGAGCAAATTAAGTCTCATTAAGTTGTGAATCAACATTATCTGTTTTGGAATATATTTCAAAGAACCGTTCACACAGCTCTATCCAGCAACAGGTACACAAATTTGCTGCAGTATGATTTTTGGTGTCGGGGCCTGGAGGCAACCTAGATGTTGGACGTTGGGAGTGTAGACAGACAAAATGTGAATTCACATCACTTAGCACTGTGTAACAACTAGAAGCAACAAAATGCATGTGATACAACAACAATATAAATGGACCTTTAAGAAGATACAGTGGAGAAAGGAAGAAAATCATTTTATATGTACAGAACATCATTCTGTAAATTAGAAATGTACACATGAAATAATACTCGGTCTTGAAGAACACCTGCAAAAAGACACAGTAAGTACATTAGAAAGGTTACTTATTGATGAAGGAAAGGAATGGGAGTGAGATATGGAGACAAAGGAAACAAAAATAATTTTAAAGAGTAACAATGTAAATGATATGACATGGTAGGTATATTCATAGGATGGACTACCCTGCAACTGTTATGAATTTGTTATAGCCCTGGCTGGGTGGCTAAGTTGGTTGGAGCACTGTTCCATACACCAGAAGATTGTGGGTTCAATTCCCAATCAGGACACACCTAGATTAAGGGTTTGATCTGTCAAGGTGTATAGGGAGGCAATTGATCAATGTCTTTATCACATTGGATGTTTTGCCTTCTCTGTCCCTCCCTCCCTCCCTCCCTTCAAAATCAATAAAGATAATCTCAGGTGAAGGTTTAAAAAATATAAAGTGCAATTAATAAAGGGGGATGCTTGTTATGTAACTGAATGAAAACATGTATACATAATTACATAAAAAATATCTATGAAAAGAAAAACCTAAGAAAGTTAACTATCTCTGGGAGGTAGAATTGTTTGTAATTTTAATTCTTAATACATTTTGTATTTTTTTTTCTTTTCAAATTTTATTGTTGTATTACATCCATCCCCTTTTTGCTCTCCTCTGTCCCCTCTAACATTTTGTATTTTCTGAATTGAGGTTTTATAATTTTTCTGTAAGTGAATCAGTAAAAGGTAATTTTAAAAACATGGACCTACAAAAGGGAATGAAAAAAACAATGCAGTGGTGAACTGCTTGGGTATGGGGGAGCAGTAAGATTTTAATTTTTATTATTTTTAAAGATTTTTTTCTTTCTTTTTAAGATTTTATTTTATTATTTTTAGAGAGAGGGGAAGGGAGGGAGGCAGAGAGGGAGAGAGACATCACTGTATGGTTGCCTTTCACCTGCCTCCAGCCACAGATCTGACTGGAGACCTGGCTTGCAACCTGATTATGTGCCCTGGCTGGGGAATTGAACCTGCGACCTTTGGGTTCGCAGGCCAGCACCTTACCCACTGTGCTACCAGCCAGGGCTATTTTTAAAGATTTTATTCATCATTTTTAGAGAAAAGGGCAGGGAAGGAGGAAGAAAGGGAGAGAAGTATCAATGTATGGTTGCCTTTCACCTGCCTCCAGCTGGGGACCTGGCTGGAGACCTGGCTTGCAACTTGAGTATGTGCCCTGACTGGGAATTGAACACCTTTGGGTTCGTAAGCCGGCACCAATCCACTAAGCCACACCAGCCAGGGCCAAGATTTTTAATAGGTTCTGAGAGGCCCATCAGAAATATGCAAAGTATCAGTCCAACTCCTATCTCCTTTTATGCTTGTCTAGCTCCTAGAACAAGCCCTGGTGATTGAGGAACAGCTGCGGCGGGCAGCTTACCTGAACATGTCAGAGGATCCCTCTCACCCTTCCATGGCCCTAAACACCCGCTTTGCTGAGGTGGAGTGTTTGGCGGAGAGTCATCAGCACCTGTCCAAGGAGTCAATGGCAGGAAACAAGCCTGCCAATGCGGTCCTGCACAAAGGTAGCCAGTGGCTCCCCTGCCTCCTGCTGACTCAAGAGTTCTTCCTCCTTTGTCCCTCCTCAATACGTAATTCTTGTTTTCAAAACCTTTTCCAGAACTTTTTTGGGAGCTTAGGATGTCCTGGGGATCTGTACCTTCCTCCTTGAGAAGCTATTATCTTAGAGGCCATTGAGGACAATAGTTCTTTGCCTCTTTTAACTCTTAATATAGTCAACTTCTTGGAGGTGGAAAGCAAAGCAGAATAATATAGTGTCATCTGGGGTACTTTAGAGGTGATTTAAGATCCCTTTCAACATTTTGTTACTAATTATAGTTACAAAATGAGGGAAGTGGTGGGTGAAATGAGGAAAGGAAGTCTGTTATAAAGGAGAGGGAGACAGCTCTGAAAGGAGAGGAAAGATAATGAGAAAGGAAACAAAAAGGAATAGGCTTCCCTCAAGAAAGTAGAGGAAACAGAAAATAGGGAGCAAAGAACATTGAGGGTAAGTGACTTTAAAAAGCATAGATTAAAAAAAAAAAACATCTTGGGGATGTAAAGTACAGCAATAAAGTAATAACTACATGGTGTCAGATGGGTACTAGGTTTACTAAGGGGGTAACTGTAAAGTATATGTCTACCTACTATGCTGTACACCTGAAACTAATGCAATATTAAATGTCAACTGTAATTGAAAAGTAAAATTAAAAGTAAGGCACAGAATCATGGGCAGTTGGAACTGGAATATGAGGACTAGAAATATGAGTAGTAGGAATTTGAGCAAGGTAAGAGGCCAGGTCAGTTGGTTCTGATAAAGGACCATACTCCAACACTCCAGTACATTAGTCAGCTTGCTCATTGAGAAGGCCATTCTTGACCTCCGCAGCTTACCACTCCCCTCTCCCCCCTGCAGTTCTGAAACAGCTAGAAGAACTGCTGAGTGACATGAAAGCTGATGTGACTAGACTCCCAGCTACTATTGCCCGAATTCCCCCAGTTGCTGTGAGGCTACAGATGTCAGAGCGAAACATTCTCAGCCGCCTGGCAAACCGAGCACCTGAACCTACTCCACAACAGGTATGATCATTTTCTTCTGGCTCCCCTATTCAGCAGAGCAAGTTCCATTCTGGAACTTGTAACTTCCCTTTCTCTAATGGGGCAGGTGGGGCTGACTTAACAGGGAGTTCTTTTGGGATCTGTTGAATACCTGTGGTCTGGAATGCTGACTCCCATGGTTCCTTTCTTGCCATAGGTAGCCCAGCAGCAGTGAAGATCCAGATTGATGATAACCACCTCCACCGCTGAGCAGTGAACTTCCTCACTTTCCCTTGCCCAGCTTCTCCCCAGGGCTTGAGAGACCCTTTCCTTCCTTCTGCCCATCTTCCATGTTGTAACGGAGTAGCCCCCATTGTGCTGGGGGAGGGAGGGAGTGAGGGGCAGTGGTGCCCTTCCTGCAGGAGAGACAAGCAGCAGTAGCGCCGGCGCCATCTGCAGGGAGCTGGCGGGCTGGCTGGCCTTCTGGGCCCTGGCTTTCCCCACTGTAACATCTGTTACACAAAAACTGTTGTGGGTTCCTGCCAGGCTTGAAGAAAACTATCTGAATTTCTTCGTTCTTTTGGTTTTGTTTTGTTGATTTATTTTGTGTTTTGTTTTCTCCTTTTTTGGGGGTATTCAGAGTGGGCTGGGCCCCTGGGTGAGACACAGCTACCTCTGTTGGCATCTTTTTAATACCAGGAACCCAGCGGCTCCAGTCACAGCTAGAATGAAATAAAATGGAAAGAAGAAAAAAAAAAAAAAAAAAAAGAAAAGAACCAAAAGCATAAAAATAAATCCACAGCAAAATTTCTTGATGAAAATTGAAAATAAAGTTTCCTTGTATTTTAGTGCTCTGGTTCAGTGTGGGTGTAGGTGCATGTGGACAAATGTGCATGACTGGGAAATGTGTAATGGAAAACTCAAGGTTTCCTTATGTTCTAATAATCCACAAAAGAGCCATATACCTGTGCGTATGTGCCATACATGCTCCAGACCTGTGGAAAATGAGAGGTTCAAAAATCACCTGGCTTCAGACCCTGTACTACCCATTTAATGGCTCAGGAAGTAATTTTTCTGGGCTGTGTATTTCTCATGTATAAAAGGACAGAAACAGGAAGATAAATCCAGTGAAGGGCTTGGAACAGTTTTAAATAGCTAATCACTATAAGTACCTACTGCAAGGAAGGCCGAAATCCTTTTCTTGTTCACTTGAAGTCAGCATGCAGGGCGTCCTCCCAACCATCCAGACGTCAACCCAGGCAGAGAGAAACCTTACCTGACAGGCTGAGCAGGGATCTGGGGTTTCAGGAAGAGGATTTTCTAATCAAATGGTCAGGGGCCCTGGTATTGAGACTGGAGGCAGAGGGTGCCAGGATAAGGGCCCTGCCTTGACTTAGCTTGAGGTGAGGGGGAGCTTAGGAAGCAGTTTTTCCTACTGGAACCTGTGGTGAGGCAGAACACCAGAACCAGAAGGAAAGAGCGGGGCAGCTGAAAATGGTTCCGTCCCAATTGCCCTGGTCCTCTTGAGTTTGAGGAGAGCGGTCCGCCCCCGGAATTTACCCGCTTTCCGGCGGACTAGCTGGAGCACGTTCCCAAGGGGTCTGGGCGTTCCGCGTCCTGCGGCCGACCGGAAGGGGCGGGGCCACCGGGCCAGCCACGCGCCTCTTTGCGCCTGCGTAAAACGTCTCCTGGGAGGGTGGCATCGGAGCCCTGACCCGGGGCTGCACGTGGGCTATCACCCCTGGGAGGGAGGAGGCGTCTCGGACCTGTTCCTGCTTACGGGTGAGCGGAGCCTTCGGGGGATCCTAGAGGAATCGGGGAAGGGGGCACTGCCGGGCCGGGGCCTGAGGAGGCGGGCGCTGAACCAATGGCATGGGGTCCTGGGCTCTTAGTGGAATGGAGGGTGTTAGGCCTGGAGGGGGTGTTGTGGGGGTGCTGAGTTGAGGTTCTGCCTTTTTCCGCTCCAAGACTACAGTCTGCCCTTCCGTTTCCAACACGTGCGACTCACCTTATTCCATTTTTCTTTTTCCCAGCACCATGGGGCGCAAGTTGGATCCTACAAAGAAGGAGAAGCGTGGGCCAGGCCGAAAAGCCCGGAAACAGAAGGGTGCCGAGACAGAACTCGCCAGATTCTTGCCTGCAGGTAAGGCTCAGGCATGCTTTCTGAACAACTTCAGCTTTTTAAAAAAGATTTTATTTCATTATTTTTAGAGAGGCGGGGAAGGGAAAGAGGCAGAGAGGGAAAGAGACATCAATGTGTGGTTGCTGTTCACCTGCCTCCAGCTATGGACCTGACTGGAGACCTGGTTTGCAACCTGGTTCTGTGCCCTGGCTGGGAATCGAACCAGCGACCTTTGGGTTCACAGGCTGGCGCCTTATCCACTGTGCCACCAGCCAGGACTTGAACTTCTCCAGCTTTTATGCCATTTTTTCATTTTATTGACAAACCCTTCAGTTGTTTTAGTCTCTGTTCACACTTCCTGTTGAGGTGGTATTTTCTCTATGTGAGCTTTTAGTAATAAGTATGAATGAAACATCCTTATCAGCGTTTAGAACTTAGGTAGGACGCAAGAGGGACACAAGTACCTGTACAAGGAAGGGTGTGGTTTAACATTGAGGGAGTTTAATAAAAGAAGGGAGGAATCCCAGGCTGCTAGAGAACTCAAATTAAATTTATGGAACTGGGTTTTGAAAAATAGGTGATATTTTATCTTTTAGGTTATTTATTTTTAGAGCAAGGAAGAGAAACATCAGTATGTGGTTGCCTCCCACACAATCCCAACTGGGGCCCTGGCCTGCAACGCAGGCATGTGCCCTGATTGGGAATCAAAACCTGCAACCAGCCTTTTGGTTCACAGGCCAGTGCTCAATCCACTGAGCTACATCAGCCAGGAAATATGGGTGATATTTTAGCAAGTGGAAGTTGGGAAGGAGACATTCTAGTCACTGTGAACTGCATTATCGAGGAGATGGAGCTGGGAACACACATATCTGGTTCCTGCATGGCAAGGAGTCAGTCTCCTTCATGGAAAACTGGGTGGGAGAGAAGAGTGGACAGGTAGTTTGCATTGCACATTAGATAAAAGATGCAGTTTATTGAACTAGAAATTATACTCAACCTTTGGGACACGTTGCATTACTTTATTCTCTTAATGCTCTCTGAGAAAAGCACTGAAAATAAACATTATTTGGGGGGAATTTATGAAAAACAGCAGTTGTAGAGGTAAAATCTGCTCTGGTGGGTAATTAACTTGAGAGTGAAGGAAAGGGCAGATGAAAGGTAACTTTTGAACCTGTGTTAACAGAATGGTGATATGATCCTGTTTATTGAAATCAGAAGTCCTGCCCTAGCCATGTAGCTCAGTTAATTAGAGCTTTGTCCCAGTACATCAAGGTTGTAGGTTCCATCCCTGGTCAGGGTACATACAAAAATCAACCAATGATTGCATAAAGAAGTGGGAAAACAAATCAATCTTTTTCTCTTTGTCTTTCCCTCCCTCCTTCCCTTTCTAACATCAATTTATTTTTATTTATTTTTAAGACTTTATTATTTTTGGAGAGAGGAAGGGAGAGAGGCAGAGGGGGAGAGAGACATCAATGTATCTTTGTCTTCCCTGCCTCCAGCTACAGACCTGGCTGGAAACCTGGCTTGCAACCTGGTTATATGTCCTGACTGGGAATCAAACCATCAACCTTTGGGCTCACAGGCTGGCATCTTATCCACTGAGCCACCAGCCAGGGCCATCTAACATCAATTTAAAAAAGAAAGAAAAATACCCTGACTGGTAGCACAGTGGATAAGGTGCCGACCTATGAACCCAAAGGTCGCAGGTTCGATTCCCCAGCCAGGGCACATAACCAGGTTGCAAACCAGGTCTCCAGTCAGGTCTGTGGCTGGAGGCAGGTGAAACGCGACCATACATTTAAAAAAAAAAAAAAGAAAGAAAGAAAAATAAAAAAAGAAATCAGAACTCTGGAGGGAGGCCCAGTTTGAATTTGGTTGCTAAACAACCAGGTGAAGATCATCTCCTTTACATTTCTTACCTAGCTCTTGATAAAACACTGTGAAGTGAACTAGAATTGATGCCCTTTCATTAGTATACTAATTCTTGCCCACTTAAAGAAAAAGAAAGTTTTTATATATTTCTTTATTTTAGAGAGGAGGGAAGGGAGGGAGAAAAAAAGAGAGGGAGAGAAACCATGATGTGAGAGAGAAACATTGATCTCATACCCGCCCCAGCCAGGGACTAAACCTGCAACCCAGGCATGTGCCCTGAACGGGGAATCAAATTGTCACTTTGTGGAATGATGCATAACCAGCTGGGGCACACAGGTCAGGGCCTCATGTTTTCTTTTTTAATCCTCATCCAAAGATACATTTGTATTGATTTTACAGAGAGAGGATGGGAGGGGGACAGAGAAACATCGATCAGTTGCCTTTCATGTCCTCCCAGACCCAGGATTGAACCTTCAACCTTTTGGTTATGGGACAATGCTCTAGCCAACTGAGCCACCCAGCTAGGGCTCTTTCCCCACTATTATTTTCTACTCCCTTCTTTGTTCTCATTTCCCGTGTAATCTCTTGGTTCTGCCTTTGATTTCATTTTATGAACTTATTTATTTTCATAGCTGGTGATGAAAATTCCAAAAGGCTGTCTAGTCGTGCCCGAAAGAGGTGAGTGTGGATATCCAGACTTAACGTAAATTAAACTAGTACTTAGTATTATTAATCTTCAACCAGAAGATCCTATATGATCATGCTATATGATGAAAAGGGCTGTTTGGGGACTGTCAGAATTCCTTGTGATGACAAGTGGCAAAACCTGGATGTATGTTCCATTTCCTTACTCCTTATATCTTTTCAGGGCAGCCAAGAGGAGATTGAGTTCCACTGAAGCCCTTGAGATGAATAAGTATCCTGGAGGCAAACCATTGCCTGGAAAGCTAACAAAAGGTTAGGGAAAATAAGAGCTGGATGCAACATGAAGAGTCCTGTGGGTTCTGGATAGGGAAGGATTTGTTGAACGTGTCTGGAGTGAAAGGAACAGCCAGAGGACATTCTTGGGGGTAGAAAGTACAGGCTTTATCAGTGTGTGGCAATAGTCAGTCCAGGATTCTTCAAATAATCAGTCCAGGATTCTTCAAATCGTTGGGGTTCTCTGCAGGAGCTGCCCAGGTGGCTGGTAAGAAAGGAGCCCAGTCCTTATTTAACACTGCTCAAGGCAAGAAGCGCCCAGCACCAGCCCATAGCAGTGAGGAGGAAGAGGAGGAGGACGACTCAGAAGAAGATGATGTGGTAAACCAGGGAGACCTCTGGGGCTCTGAGGACAGTGATGTTGATATGGTAGATGACTATGGAGCAGGCTCCAACTCAGAGGATGAAGCTGAAGAGGTGAGTTTTTCTGTCTGGGTATTCGGGTAGCAATCCATTCTGTGTAGTTTCCAGATCCTTAAGACAGGGATAACCATGAATAGAGAAAAGGGATTTTCGTGTTCCATCAGTGTTTTCGTATTACCTTATGTCCTTTCAGGGCACACGTATGTTTAAAAGAGCTTTAGAATATTTTAAAACATGAGAAAACTTAGTGCTGCTAAGGATGTGGTAAGGTGGATACTTTTTTGACCCCTGATGGGAATAGAAATGCATACTTTTTTTAGTGAAGTATTTGGTATCTGAGAACCTTAGAAATTTTTATTTTACCTAGTAATTCCATTTGGGAAAATGGTCCAAAATGTGGATAGATTTGTTTACTAAGGTGTAAGAAGTTACTTACGTCTTCTACAATTAGTATATGGGTGTGTCATTAGAAAATTTTAAGACATGCTCCCAGGAGCATGTCCACAGGCCTTCCCTTTCCCCTTTTCCCTACCAGGTGCATTATCTTTATTTTTATTTAAGCTACAATGGCCCTTCTGCCTCTGTAACTTGTTTCCTGAGTCTGTGCAGCCCAGCTGCTCAATTCTACTACCTCTGTAATTTTCTAAATACTTTCTCTATGAAAAAAAAAAAAAGTAATACAGAATTGTGTAGAATAAAAAAAGGAATAAGGTGCCGGCCTGCAAACCCAAAGGTCACAGGTTCGATTCCCCAGCCAGGGCACATAACCAGGTTGCAAACCAGGTCTCCAGCCAGGTCTGTGGCTGGAGGCAGGTGAAATGCAACCATACATTGATGTCTCTCTCCCTCTCTGCCTCTCTCCCTTCCCCTCTTTCTGAGAATAATGAAATAAAAATCTTAAAAAAAAAAAAAGAAGTTCCTATTTGCATCCCTCTCTCCCTTCCCTCTGTAAAGTTTCTATTAGGAGATTCACAGCCATTGAGTGGACTCTTTTTTTTAAATTTTTTAAATTTATTTTTATTTTTATTTTTTTTTGAGTGGACTCCTAATGCCAAAAACTGAAAAATTCCAAAATATCGAATAGTCTTAAGTAAATTTTAATTTAGTCATATGTTAAGTTAATGTTTGGCCATTATTTCTGAATATACTTACCATCTGTGAATGAGGAAAGGTTAGAAACAAATTTGGAAATGCATCCTGATTTTAGCTATGTGAAAATAGAAGAAGTCTGGAAGGAAATATGGCAGAAAAGATGTCCAAGGGCAATTTTTGTCTTCCATGTATACATACGGGTGTATATTATGTTTTAAATATCTTTATTTCTTTTTACATATTATTCATTTGATTTTAGAGAGGGTAATGGAGGGAGAAAGGGAGAGAAACACAGGTGTGAAAAAGAAGCATTAGTTGTCTCCTAAGTCCCCCAACCTGGGACTGAATTGCAAGCCAGGCGTGTGCACTGACTGGGAATCAAATTGGTGACCTTTCATTTTGCAGGAGGATGCACAGCCATTTGAGCCACACCAATCAGGGCTGTTTTAACCTTAATGGAAACGGGAATACAAAAGTAGAACAGTATAATGAACTCTTAAACCTATCACTTAGTTTCAATAGTGGTCAGTATTGTGCCCACCTCATTCGCTTCTTCAGGGTCTGTGTTACCTTCTGAGAACAAGTGTTACATTTATATTTAGGAAAAAATAAAATGCAGAGATAGAAAGTGCTAGTAGTTTGGTGGGAGGGCAAGCTTTGCATCACCAGCTCCTTGTATCTTTTCTTCAGTTGCTGCCCATTGAAAGGGCTGCTCGGAAACAGAAGGCCCAGGAAGCTGTTGCTAGGTGAGTTTTGAAAACTGTAGGATGGAGAATAGTGGCTGAAATGTTGAGGGAGAAAGGAGGTGTCTGTTTTGATCTTTGAACCACTCTGTTCCTGAACCTGTTTCTAGAGCCCAGTGGAGTGAGGAGGAGAGTGATGAAGAGGAGGAAGAGGCGGAAGTGTCCCTTGAGTCAGGCTCCCAAAAGGACAAGATGGATGGGGATCTGCAGATCAATGTGGATGAAGAGGAGCCTTTTGTGCTGCCCCCTGCTGGAGAAATGGAGCAGGATATCCTTCCAGGTCAGGGTACGGGGTGAGGAAGGTGCTTGCCAGAGATTTCCAGGCCTTGGGACATTATGAAACAGTTCCTTAACAGGTTCACGTGCTCAGGCTCCAGACTTGCAACGGGTTCACAAGCGCATCCAAGATATAGTGGGAGTGCTGCGTGATTTTAAGACTCAGCGGGAGGAAGGCCGGTCTCGAGCTGAATATCTGCACCGACTTCAGAGGGATCTGGCCACTTATTACTCCTATGGAGACTTTCTGCTTGGCAAACTCATGGACCTCTTCCCTCTGTCTGAGGTACTGAATTGCCAATCTAATGCTCCTTCTGCTTTCTTCTTGCCACCTCTCTTCTTGCTCTGTATAGGGAAGTCAGCTCTCTTGTTCTCTTCTGGCTGAGCTGCTTGGCCTACTGACTTGCTCCCTGCCATTTTGCTTTCCCAGCTGGTGGAGTTCTTGGAAGCTAACGAGGTGCCTCGGCCTATCACTCTCAGGACCAATACCTTGAAAACCCGGCGCCGAGACCTTGCTCAGGTGAGGGGTGGGTTTTGAGGTTTGTTTATCTCTGGGAGGTACTGACTTCTGTCAGCCACAGAGGCTCTGTTATCCCACCCCAACTGAATGGGGTCTTAGTACCTTGCTGGTATAAGCATGATCCCAGGAGGCAGATTTATATAAGCCTAAGGTCATGCTGGCTGTGTGTGACTGGCTCAGGTTGTAGGACTTCTGTGAACTGGAATCTTGTTGAAACAGAATCAGGATGGAAGTGCTACTTCAGAAGTGGAAGGAAGGTGTCTATCTTTTAGTGAGAGGTTGGTAAAACTGATTTCTGCTTCAAGGAAGACACAGCAGGTCCTGGTGTGGTAGCTCAGCTGGTTGGAGTGTTATGATGCAACAAGGGTGTGGGTTTGATCCCTAGTCGGGGCACCTATGAGAAACAACCAGTGAAGCCCTAACTGCTGTGGTTCATTTGGGCATTTTCCTGCAAAGTGAAAGTTGTTGGTTTAATCCCTAGTCAGAATGCGTACCAGAGGCAGCTGATTGATGTTTCTCTCACTTTGCTGTTCACTCTCCCTTTCTTTCTCCTGCCCTTATCTCTCTCTTAAAATAAATGAAGGCCCTGGCTGGTAGCACAGTGGGTAAGGCACCAGCCTGCAAACCTAAAGGTCACTGGTTCATTCCCCAGCCAGAGCACATAACAAGGTTGCAAACCAGGTCTCCAGTCAGATCTGTGGCTGGAGTCAGGTGAAAGGCAACCATACATTGATGTCTCTCTCCTTCTCTGCCTCGCTTTCTCTCTTTCTAGAAATAATGAAATTAAAAAAAAAAAAAAGAATAAAATCTTCTTAAAAAGAATGAACCAGTGAATGCATAAGTGAAACAACAAATAGGTGTATCTGTCTGTCTCTCCCCCTTCTTTCCCCTATCCCAATAATCAATCAAATTTTAAAAAGTTTTAAAAACAGCACACATGCATAAACAAAGCTTTAAGCTGTTTCCAAGGGTCCAGGGACCCTAGGTTAAAGACCCCTGTTTCTAAAATTCAGTTCACCTGCTAAGATGAGATAACCTAGTAATTATCTTACTATTATTTTCTTAATCCTCACCCAAGGATACCTTTTTTTAAATTTAATTTTGTTGTTGTATTACATCCATCCCCTTTTTACTCCCCTCTGTCTACTTCCCCCCCCACTCCCCCCCCAAGTCAATCCCACTTGTTGTCTATGTCCATGGTTCTTCCATGCTAGTTTCTTGACTAAATTGTGCCCCTTCCTTGCCTCCTTCTCCCCCTCCCCCCTTCCCTTCCCCCCTCCCCACCCAAGGATATGTTTTTATGACATATCCATTTTAGAATGGAAATGGGGGAGAAAGGGAGAAACATCAATCATTGTTTCCATACAAACTCCAAGTGGGGTTTGAACCTGCAACTTTTAGTGTATGAGACAATGTTCCAACCAACTGAACCACTCTGCCAGGGCCTGATAATTGTCTTTAATGTGTTCTAACCAATAGGATTGAATTTTAGTGTGGTAAGGGGGCTAAGCCTCTTGGAAACTCAGAATCCACTTCTAGGAAATAACAGGTGCTGGCAGTCTTTTTCATTGGGATGGAGTTCAGACCTTGAGTTAGGGCCTAAGGCTGAAGAAAAGGACACCAGGGGATGGGATGGGAGAGGAGAAATTGTGTTCAATGTGTCTGGGATGATTATATTCTCAGAGCTCTAGGATTTGTGTCATAGACTTCGTGATAGGACTGGGTTTTCATATTTCTATGTTTTCTGGGTATAATAACCTACAAGGTTTTAAAAATCTTCACTTTTTTTAAGGCTCTAATCAATCGTGGGGTTAACCTGGATCCCCTGGGCAAGTGGTCAAAGACTGGATTAGTGGTATATGACTCCTCGGTGCCCATTGGTGAGTGTTCCCTGCCCAGTAGCCCTTCTGCCCCTGCCCTTGTTCCAGCTTGTCACAGATGGGTCCTCCTCTACAGGCGCTACTCCCGAGTACCTGGCTGGACACTACATTCTGCAGGGAGCCTCCAGCATGTTGCCTGTCATGGCCTTGGCGCCACAGGAACATGAGCGGATCCTGGACATGTGTTGTGCCCCTGGAGGAAAAACGAGCTATATAGGTACGAGAAGGGCAGGTGGGGGTAGGATTTATCTGGGTCTCTGCTTTTGAAAGTAGATGGGGTCGGTGACTTGCTAGTGCTCAGGAGACAGTACACAGTCAGCTAGCAGAGTGGTGAGGAGCACAGGATCTGGGGTGGCCCGAGGCCCAGCCCTGTAGGTGCCATTTAGGACCTCAAGCCCATGGTTTTCTTTTGTCACTTGTAAAATGACATGATGGTTGTGCTTGGGTTGGCCATCATATTATATTTGGGTTGTGAGAGTTAAGTTATGCATATCAAGATCTTTGGCATAATAATTAGTTATATTCACTTTTGGTTAAGCTGTTACTTTAAAAAAATAACTTAGTTACTAGGACCAGAGCATTGTTCAGTAACAATAGAAAAACCATGCTTATGAGCTTGCACATCACTAGGAGTCAGTGCAGACTGGGGAGACCCATGGAGCAGGCAGTGGGGGAGTGAAGTTTCCTTCAGGTGCTGAGACTTCACCTGTGGATTCCTTGGCTGGAGGGTGGCTAGCAAGTGTGGGGACAGAGGAGCTGGCTGCTGAGCACTGTACCCTCCCTCCAGCCCAGCTGATGAAGAACACAGGTGTGATCCTTGCCAATGATGCCAATGCTGAGCGTCTCAAGAGTGTTGTGGGTAACCTGCACCGGTTGGGAGTCACCAACACTATTATCAGTCACTATGATGGGCGTCAGTTCCCTAAGGTGGGACTCCCCTTTGTGCATCTCTGAGGTGCCTTCCAGTTCGCTTGCCCTCTACCTCACATCAGAATGTTTAGAGATGATGCAGTATAGATGACTAAAAAAAGGTGATTAACCTATCCTTACTCCCCAGGTGGTAGGGGGGTTTGACCGAGTACTGCTAGACGCTCCCTGCAGTGGCACTGGCATCATCTCCAAAGACCCAGCTGTGAAAACCAACAAGGTGAGAGTGGGAGGAGCTGAGAGGTCTTGATGGGGCCTTGAAAAGCTAGCTGTGAGGTGGAGGGGCGCTCTGGGCAAGCAGTAGCTCACTTACCTTTCCGAGGTTGCCTTTTGAAATTCAACACCCTTGGGTCTCCTTCCTGGAACAGGATGAGAAGGACATTCTGCGCTGTGCTCACCTTCAGAAGGAGTTGCTCCTGAGTGCTATTGACTCTGTCAATGCCGCTTCTAAGACAGGAGGTTATCTCATCTACTGCACCTGCTCCATCATGGTAAGGCCTCTGCTGTGGTACAGCAGGATGACAGGGCTGGGAGGCTGTTTGCCCTTGAGATCTCCCTTCAGTTTCAGCTGTTTTTCTTTCCATCTTTGTCTCCCCCACATACCCAGGTGGAAGAGAACGAGTGGGTGGTAGACTATGCCCTAAAAAAGAGGAATGTTCGGCTGGTGCCCACAGGACTAGACTTTGGCCAGGAGGGTTTTACCCGCTTTCGAGAAAGACGCTTCCACCCCACTCTGCGTTCTACCCGCCGCTTCTACCCTCACACCCACAATATGGATGGTTTCTTTATTGCCAAGTTCAAGAAATTCTCCAATTCTATTCCCCAGTCTCAAGAAGGTAGGTGCTCTGCTGTCTACCTTTGCTCTTTTTGCCTTTCAAGAGGCTTTATAACGTGACTGCTGGGAAGGGAAGGATTCTGCCACCCTTATCACCACCTTTGCCTACTTGGATAAGAGAAGAGACCCCTTGCATCCCAGCTAGACTTGTTCCTGAGCCTGGACTCCATTTGAGCATGTTGGAGCATTCCTGTGGATGGTGGCCTTTCGCTTTATTCTACCAAGTATTTGTGCTTGTTTGGCACTGAAGGTGTTCAGCAAGGTGTGGTTTCTCTTCTTGGCCCAGGGTTGCCTTACCGTTAATACATCTCTGCTGTTTCAGCATTATTAGCACAGGTTTGGCATAAGACTCTCCAGATCTATCAGCAGTCCTGAGCCCATCACACTAATTACAGCTGGTTTTCTCAGCCATCTTGAGGAGTTTGTCCTGCATCTCAAGGGGGGAAGGGTGCAGTTTCCTGAAACAGTCTTAGAGCTCTGCATTATGGGATATAACCTGGATTTGGTAGGGAGAGGAAAAGGTGAGTGTCTCTGGGTGTAAACTACATGATTTATTGAGGGTTTTGTTTTTTTTTTTAAAGATTTTATTTTATTAATTTGAGAGGGGAAATGAGAGAGGCAGAGAGGGAGAGAGACATCAATGTATGGTTGCCTTTTTTACCTGCTTCCAGCTACAGACTTGGCTTGCAACCTGGTTATGTGCCCTGGCTGGGGAATCAAACCAGTGACCTTTGGGTTTGCAAGCTGGCACCTTATCCACTGTGCCACCAGCCAGGGCGAGTTTTTTTCTTTATTAGTAATGCTCCTTTAAAAACCCACATCTGAATGTTAGCAAAACCAAAATAGTTAAAATTTGTAATTTCATTTAATTTATATTTTAAAATATTTATTGATTTGAGAGAAAGAGAAACATGAATTTGTTGTTTCATAACCTTCATGTATCAGGACAATGTAGACCAAATGAGCTACCCAGCCAGGGCTGTTGTAACTTTAAATGTATATATCTAATAATGTCAGTGATCATTAATGTTTTATTAGCTTGTTTATAGTTGTTTTGTGTGTACCTTCTTACTTCCCCGCATCTCCTCAAAATCCATAACAAAAAAATGCCCTTGACTTGAAAAGAAAAAAAAGCCCAGTGCTTCAAGTTTATTCAGGACTTACTCCTCAGAGTGCCTTGCTACCTGCTGTCCTCAGTGGGGCACAGCTTCCTCTAAAAACCTTTTGGTCCAAGGATGGGTAGTGAATCCTTCTCTTCACAGCAAAGTTCAGCTAGGACCTGAGTGAAGGTCTAGTGATGTTAAGTAACGTGAATCCAGGTAATCTGCTCTAGGACACTTCCAATTGTGTAAAACACTGGCCAAGAGACAGTTCCCAGGTAGCTTCCATATTTTAATGCTTCTGGTTGTCTCCACTACTAATGATCAAAATCCAGTGGTTTTTGATTTTTAGCAAAATCCTTTTACTAAAAAGAAAAAAAAATCTGTTTAATTTTAGCCCCAGGAAATTCTGCAGCATCTACCTCTACAAGCCCAAACTTGCCTAACCTGAAAGGTCAGGTGACCCCCAAGCCTGAGAGCAGCAGCCAGCCTGCCAAGAAGGCCAAAGCGGCTGTGAAAGTAGAGCAGCACTTGCAGAAACAGCAACATCCCAAGAAGACTTCCTTCCAGAAGCAGAATGGCATCCCCAAAGGGGCAGACTCTGAATTGTCTGGTGTACCTTTTATCAGAAAGGTCCAAACTTCCTCTGAGCTCCAGGATAGCAGTCAGCCACCTGGAAAGGCCAAAGTGATAGAAGTGATGAGGAAACCAAAGGTGACTGGGAAACGAAAGCAAAAGTCACCTAAACTGCCATCTTCCAAGAAGGTTACCTTCCAGAAGCAGAATGCTCCTCCCAAGGGCACTGATGCAGAGGTACCCAAGACCCAGGCCACTCAGAAGCCTGAGAACTGTGTTCAGCCCTTTGGGAAGACCCAAGGGTCAGAGAAGGCAAAGCAGCAGTTGCCACAGAAGCCTTTCAAGAAAGCAGCCTTCCAGAAACCAAATGGCACCCCCAAGGGACCTAAGACTCCTACCATGTCTTCCCTTAGTTCCAGCCGGCCCCCACCAGCAAAGAGGAGAAAATCTTAGTCCATCTAGGTGGATGGTTAAAACTAGACTGGGGTTGCTCCTTGCTGTTGTCACTGGGTTGGAATCTTACCTCTGTGAGGATGGCTTTCCCACTATGCCTATGAAATTTAATATACATTTTGCAATCTGGTTGCTGTGGTTTTTTTTTTTTAGGGGACTGGGTACTGGCTTTGCTGCTTTAAGAGTACATACATATGGGAGGGTGGAGCAGGAATCCTTTTAGAGAACAGAACAGTGTGGTATACTGAGAAATCCAATTTAGGTTTCTGGGATCCCTGGGACTCCCCAGGGACCCAGGGACCCCGGGACTTGGGACCCAGGGAAGGAGAGTAGAATTGGAGCTAGGGTGTTTGGGGAGAGGGCACTAGGTGTGTAGGGATGATGGCCTTCCTGCCCCTGGAACCCATGATGTACTGGAGGACCTGGGTTTTCTGTCACTGGCTGGATTTTGGGCACAGGTTGGGGTCTGTCCTCGAGAACTGCCTAGGGTCGACTCATCTCGGTTCTCCCTCAGACCCGGAAAAGTCCAGTTGCAGCTTCAAATTGAGCCTTTCATTGGCTTCCTTTCTGCCCTCCCCGCCCCCCTGACCTCTGCTCCTTTTATCGAGGAGTTTGATTGGTTGTCCCGTGTCTCCGCGGCGTTTCATTGGTTCTTTTCCATCGCCCTGCATCCCTGCTCTTGCACTGGTCTCCATCTCCCAGCAGAAGGCGCAGCCATGAATCCGTTATTTGGCCCCAACCTCTTCCTCCTACAGCAGGAGCAGCAGGGCCTGGCCAGCCCACTGAGGGACCCTCTGGCAGGCGACCACTTCGCAGGGGGAGGGGACGTGTCCCCGTCGCTGCTTGCCTCTCCGTCGCCCCTTGCCTCTCCTGGCCCTGCTTTCTCGCCGCCTGGGCCTGCCCCGGTGCCCCCAGCGCCCCCCGCCGCCATGGCTCTCCGCAACGATCTGGGCTCCAACATCAACGTGCTCAAGACCCTGAACCTCCGCTTCCGCTGCTTCCTGGCCAAGGTGCATGAGCTGGAACGCCGAAACCGGCTGCTAGAGAAGCAGCTGCAGCAGGCGCTGGAAGAGGGTAAGCAGGGCCGGCGGGGCCTGGCACGCCGGGACCAGGCTGTGCAGACCGGCTTCATCAGCCCCATCCGGCCCCTGGGGCTGCCCCTGGGTTCCCGACCGGCCGCCGTCTGCACCCCGTCAGCGCGCGTGCTGGGCTCGCCTGCGCGCTCGCCAGCCGGCCCCCTTGCGCCCTCCACCGCTTGCCACTCATCGCCCCCAACCTCCACCTCCACCTCCACCTCCGCTGCCTTCTCCTCATCGGCCCGCGTCATGCCGGGCACCATCTGGTCCTTCTCTCACGCCCGCCGTCTTGGGCCGGGACTGGAGCCCATGCTGGTGCAGGGTCCTGGCCTGTCGTGGGTGCACCCCGACGGAGTAGGCGTCCAGATCGACACCATCACCCCCGAGATCCGCGCGCTCTACAACGTGCTGGCCAAGGTGAAGCGTGAAAGGGACGAATACAAGCGGAGGTAGGAACAGGGACCTTGTAGGTGGGGAACAAGGCCCAGTGTCCTGCCACACTCAGGGCTAGGACGAGGTGTGGAGAGGCGGGCAGCTGCGGCCCAAGAATCAG
This sequence comes from Noctilio leporinus, assembly GCA_004026585.1. Classification (NCBI taxonomy): domain Eukaryota; kingdom Metazoa; phylum Chordata; class Mammalia; order Chiroptera; family Noctilionidae; genus Noctilio; species Noctilio leporinus. The sequence goes on along the minus strand of PVIW01008080.1, from coordinate 13,031 downwards.
GGAGGAATCAAATAAGAGTCAAGTTCTTGCTGTGTAAGGAGGAACTCAGAAGTGGATAAATGGAATTGGGTCCTTTAAGACTGAATCTACAGAGAATGTGGAAGTCAGACTTGTGACAGGGAGACTGGCAGTGGAGTGCTGTGGGGAATTCAGTTTTCTTCTGGTTTGTTTTTCTGCCTCATCTAGGCTGCAGCGTTTGGATAATGGTGTGACTGGGTTTTGTGAGGTGTGCAAAGGGCAGGGGTCTGAGAGGTCACATCTAGGGTACTGCTTATCTCCTCCAGCCCTCAGGCAGTTTTGTGATATAAGATCCACATGCTGATCACAAGTAAGAAGCAAAAGATGCAGCTTTAATTTAGAAACTTAAGTGAAATTAGAAGGGAGTGGGGAGGGAGGGCTACCCTGTGCTGTGGGTGATCCTGCCACTGTGTAACAGAGCTTCCCAAAGCAATGTTGTGGATGGAAGCCCGATACCCACTCTAGTTTCAAATGAGAGGCTCTGGGGACCGCAGGGCATTGCTTAAAGTAGGTCCAAAACATGGGAAAAGAAAGAGTAAAGGGGATTCCCGGGGGAATCCGGGGAAGGGACTGGTAGTTATTGTAGGGCCAGTAGAATATGGGGAATCTGTAAAGGTGCAAAGAGCCAAGGGAGGGGGCGTTGTGGGCAGAGCCAGCAGGGGAGCCCAGTAGGAGAAAGTTGGGAAAGTGGACACACCCTGTGAGTATAAGGCAGCTGGGGGACAGGTTCAATGCATTCTGAAGATGAAGGTTCGGATTTTTGTGGGGAACCTGGCAGGGCAACACAAAAAGCCAGGTGAAGGGATTCAGTGCTGGAGTGCTGGCTGTGTACCGAGTGGCTTCCTTACAGGGCTGATAAGTGGGCTCTTAGGACAGGAGCAGGACTGCAGCCAGCACTCTATAGACTCTGTGCCTGATGTCATTGTCAAAGAGGAATGTGGTGGGTCAGAGGGAGGCTTGTATGGGGGCCTTCAGGTTTAACCCCTTAATTAGCTACTCTGACCCCTTGTTGGGCCGGACTGGGAATTACCGTTGCAGCTCAGCATAGCTGAGATTTGTCTGGCTGAATGTTTTGAAAGTTACTGCCAGGTCTGAGATGACCTTCAGGTACCTATAACCTGCCAGAATCCAGCTGATCAATCAGGAGGCTTTCTGAGGGCCTGTTCTCATGCTGGCTTCCATGTTACGAGTATCTTTGGGAATCCTGATTATCTTGAAGTTATCGTTCAGATGCCATTCAGCCCCAGCCCCAGCCCCAGCCTCAGTTAATGAACCCAGTTAGCAGTGGAACATGGACAGGTCTGGAATACATCCATAAAATAACCACAGGAACAACTGCTGTTCTTAGGGCTATTTTCCTTTTTTCTTTTTTAAACTGAAAGAGCGTTTGTCCTTGGTCCAGCTGTTCAGGGAAGCAAAGAGTTATTCCCTGGGGACTGATGAGCTCATGGTTCTGCAGCACATTGCTGTGGAGAGGGCCCCACAGCTAGAGTCGGATGGTACGTGACACTGGCAGTTACTCATTCTTCCACCCCAGATCCCCTGCCCTCATTCTGTTCTCTTTATAGCAACACTGTAGCTCCTATCTGTAGCCTGGACAGCCTGGGCACAGCCTGAACACTCAACTGGGAAGGAGCTGAGGCCCCCTCGGTTCTATTTTCAGTTCCCTTTCCTTGTTGGCCTTGGGTGGTTCTCTTTCCTGGCCTCAGTTTTTCCTACATAGGAATGCCCTTTGTTTCCTTACTTCTCTCAAGGATGCAGTTTATTTGGAAGAGAGGTAGTTGGTAAATGTAGAATACATAGAAATTGCTAAAATCCTGCACATTAAGGGAACCGCCTAAGTAAGAGCAGGCTTGAACGGAGGTTAAAATGAACCTGTTTGTGGAAAAGTCTGACTGGAGTACAAATAGAATTCTAGTGAGCTTCTAGATGATTGCTTTTTGGATTTTTTTTACCCTATATGATTTAATCTTAATACTTACGTAACTTTACTTAAGTTTCTCCTTGAATTTGTTGAGTCTGTTGTCAAACAAAGCTTCCTACCCTTCCTGATACATCGTGTCCAGGGTTGTTGTCCCTTTGTCCATCTTATTTTTTTTTCTTAAGATTTTATTTATTTTTAGCGAGAGAGCAAGGGAGGGAAAAGGAGAGGGAGAGAAACATCAATGTGAGGTTGCCTCTTGCACACCCCTAACTGGGGACCTGACCCACCACCCAGGCATGTGCCCTAGCTGGGAATCAAACTGGCCACCCTTTGGTTTATAGGCCGGCACTCAACCCACTGAGCCACACCAACCAGGGACACCTAGTTGTCAGTCTTGCCTTCTTCCTCTAAGGACCATGGGCTCCAGGAACATGAAAGTACCACATTTCAAGCCTTCGTGTTATAGATGTAGAAAAGAAGGCCTGGAAAGATAAAGATCTTGTGTAAGAAACTACAACTTGATGCCAGAGGGCCTGTCACTGGCCCTGACTGTCTGGAGAAGGCCAGAGCAGAGGGAGAAGGACATGGGGCAGCAGGGAAAGGTGGGCAGGGAGCCAGGAAGGCTTGGCGTTGGGCTGTGTGATGAGCCATCAGGGTGGTGGCCGGGCTGGCTGCCTCTGCCCTGCCCAACTGGGAGGGGCAGCCTCAGTGATGTAGAGGAGTTATTCTTAGGAATACTGCAGTGCAGATGTAAGTGAGGAACAGGAGAAGTGAGACTGGAGGGAGAGGCAGGGGAAAGTGCAGAGGATGACATGGGAGAAAAGAGGGAAGGAGAAGGAAGGATTGAATCCCTTATCTTCAGAGTATGTTCCCTTGGGTTTTCATTTTCTTGCTGTCCTCTTTGCTCCTTTTTAACCTAATCACTTTTCTTTCTTTCTTTCTTTTTGTTTTAAAATATTTTATTTATTATTTTTAGAGAGAGGGGAAGGGAGAAAGGCAAAGAGGGAGAGAGACATCATTGTATGGTTGCCTTTCACCTGCCTCCAGCTAAGGACCTGGCTGGAAACCTGGCTTAAAACCTGGTTATGTGCCCTGGCTGGGAATCGAACCAGCAACCTTTGGGTTACCAGGTTGGTGCCTTATCCACTGTGCCACCAGCAAGGGCTTAAACACTTTTCTTATACTGAAGTTTCTCTCTTGGTGTACTTCCCCTCCTTTCTCAGACTGGAAGAAGCCTTTCCAGAATGTAGCAAGACGTGATAGGGTATGTGAGTGGGACCTGAGAAGTTCTGCTATTCCAGCTAACCTTGTAGGGTGCGGTGTTATCCCCACCATTAGCCTTGCACCTTTCTGATGTACTGGACCGTGCACCGCCTTGCTGTGGACCACCTGGAGTGAGAAGCCTCGTCCTGGGACCTTGCCTGTGGCCCAGAGTATTTGTCAGCCTCCTTGTCTCAGCCTCCAAATTCTGCATCCCAGGAGATGCCACCTGGGCTTCTCACCCATTGATTCGGGGGATACTTTTTCATACTCTGGTTTCCCTTTCCCTCTGGGTTTGGGTGCATAGTAGTCCCGGGCTCCTGCTTTCCATTGACACCTTTCTCTGGCTCATTCAGCAGGGGCTCGGGGTGGGCAGTTTCTGGAGTTTTGGGGGATGAACTTTGAGTGTCTTCTCCCGGCTCTTGAGTAACTATTGACGCGGTATGTGTCCTGCAGCTGCTTTTACAGGGTTAAATGGTACCACTCGAGGCAGGGCAGCAGGCTAGAGGAGCTCTGTTCTGGTGCAGGCAGGAGGCGGGAGACCGGATCTATGCCACTGAAGGTGGGAAACTGGGCCGGGGGGTCTGGTGTGGGTAGGACATGGGGGATGAGGCCAGCCAGACAGCTGGTGTGGCCAGGGCCTGACCTGGATGGGGGCTGTCAAGCACCAGAGCAGCTGCAGCTCTCTTAAATATAATTGCTGGTCGTGGCCTAGAGGTTCTGGGAAGGCAGCTGGTGAGCTTGGCACCGGCCAGGAAGTGTGGAGCCACCCAACAGCTGCAGCCGGCCAGCCGGTCAGACATTTCTCCTCACAGCTTCTCCCTGTGTAGGGAACCAGACCCAGGGGCTGAAGCCTGAGCCAGAACCGGTGGGGACAGGGCGCTTTAGGGGCAGGGAAGGACTCTGAACCTGTGCTCTTTCCCTTCTTCCCATGCCTGCCAGGTGGGAAGAGGAATACACGGTGCGGGTACAGCTGCAAGAGCGAGTGAATGAGCTCCAGGAGGTGAGGGCGTCCCGCTGCCTGGGCTTCCCTCCGTCCTCCCTGTTGCCCGCAGCCCTGGAGCTGCTCCTGGTCCCTCCTTGTCTTGTCCTCCTCCCACACTGGCAGTGCCACTAATACCAGGGATTTTGCTTGGCTCTAGGAAGCCCAGGAGGCTGATGCCTGCCAAGAGGAGCTGGCGATGAAGGTGGAACAGTTGAAAGCTGAGCTAGTGGTCTTCAAAGGGCTTATGAGCAACGTGAGTGCAGCCAGCACACCCCTCACACGCTTCCCGTGCGGGCTTACCCGCAGGTGGCCTGCGTGCAGAGCAGGTCTTGCTAGGTATGGACTGCTGATCTCCTGTCAGCCGCCTCTGCCCCCACTGCGTTCTGCTTCCGTTTTTTTCTCCTTTCCACCCTCTAGTTCAGGAGAAAAAGAAGGAATACGAGTCCCTTGTGTTCCAGAGGCAGCACACCTCCATCGTCACTAGAGGTTGTTCAGCAATTAGTAAAGCACACAGATCCCAGCCCTTCCCCTCACCAGCAGCATGGCCTTGGGTGAATTCCCTAACCACTCTGCCTCCAAGTGCTCATGTGAAAGGACTTTTCCTTTCACATGTGCTTTTCGGAATGATTATGAAGATCGTAATGTACTGAGGACAGTGCTAGCGTAAACTCAGTGCTGAATAAGTGTTAGCTATTGTTACCCTTATCATACCACATTCTACACTCTTGTAACTCCCAGTAGTCTCTCTTTCTCTCTGGAAACGTAAGTTCCAAGAGGTACCCCGTGTGTCACAGGCACTGGGCCACGCCCTCCAGGGCTCCCCATCTGGCCAGGGAGAGGCAGCCACCCCTCCTGGCCCAGGGGCCCAGGTTTATGAGCAGTGTGGTGCATGAGCAGAGTGCTGTGAGGAGCGCACCCAGCAGGGACAGGTGCTGCTTAGAGGAGTTGGTAATGGCTTCATGGGGGTGGCAATGGTGACCAGAAGGATGAGGGTGATCTCGCCCCAGGGTCTGTTGGCCCTTATGGAATACGGGTACCTCCTCACTCTTCCCTGTGTTTTCTGCACAGAACCTGACAGAGCTGGACACGAAGATCCAGGAGAAGGCCATGAAGGTAGACATGGACATCTGCCGCCGCATCGACATCACTGCCAAACTCTGTGACGTGGCTCAGCAGCGCAACTGTGAGGATATGATCCAGATGTTCCAGGTGAGGGCAGAGGGCAGGAGCTGGACCAGCCCCTGGCCTGCATCTCCCCATGCCCGAGAGCCTTGGGGGGGTTGGGGCAGGCCTTCCATCATCATCGGCCTGGAGCCAGACCTCATCCTCCTTCTCGGGGAGCTATCTTGACACCAAGGGGCCCTCAGTGGGACTAGCTGGGGGGCCAGGAGTAGCCCCTGAAGAGAAGTTTTGGAAGCTGTCTCTAACCCATCTCTCCCCTCCCTCTCTCCTCTGTCTGCTTCCTCTCCTCTCTCTTCCTCTCATCTTCTCTGGCTTTCTCCACAGAAGAAACTGGTTAGTTTTGCTCTCATGCAAGCTTATTAATGTCCCAGTCCCTGTTTTCTAAACTACCCAGGCCTTGGCCATCGGTTCTGACCTGCTGGGCACTTCAGCGCAGATTTCTGCCCCCTTTCTAGTTTCCTTGCTGGTTCCCCCTTTTTTCCTCTCGGCTTCACTTCTTCCTGTCCCTACTCCTTTTGGCTTCCCAGATCTGGGTATGTGACTCCGGTTCTCCTTTGTGAACACTGTGTCCTCCTTGCGGCCTGAAACTTTCTTTTTCGTTCCGTCATTTCATTAGAAAGATGTTTTATAGAAAAAAAAAAACTTTGTTAGCCATTGTTTACATCTTAACGTGTTCCCAAGCCGTTCTTCCCCTCACCTCACTGCTTTGTTTTCTGTGTTTCTTCTCGTTCCTTCCTCTTGGTCTGCAGCCCTGTCCCACCTGTGTGTGTCTGCCTGTCCCTTGGTAACTTCGGTGTCGTGTTCCCGTCATTGTAACTGTGTCTTCTCTCTCTGTCCATCCCACCCTTCTGCTGGTTCCTGCTTCTTCTCCTTCCCGGCCCACCACCCACCGCCCTTTCTCCTCATGCACCCGGCCTCGTCTCTGTAGTCTCTGCACTTGTCTCCCATTAAGGTCCCATCCATGGGGGGGCGGAAGCGGGAGCGCAAGGCTGCCATCGAGGAGGACCCCTCCCTGTCGGAGAGTGACGGGCCCCGCCAGCCCGATGGGGATGAGGAAGAGAGCACAGCCCTCAGCATCAACGAGGAAATGCAGCGTATGCTCAACCAGCTGTGAGTCCCACAGGCCCATTCCCAGCAGCCCCCCGAGGCCGGAGCCCCCCTGCCAGGCCCCTTGGCCAGGAGGAAGGCCCCACTCTCCTTGACACACGGGCTCCCTGTCTCTAGGCGGGAGTATGATTTTGAGGACGACTGTGACAGCCTGACTTGGGAGGAGACTGAGGAGACCCTGCTGCTTTGGGAGGATTTCTCAGGCTATGCCATGGCAGCTGCAGAGGCCCAGGGAGAGGTAACCACCCCTCCTGGCCTCAGGGCCCCAGTGTTGCCTCCCCAGCTCCCTTGCCCACCTCCTCCCTTTCCTTGCTGCCTCCCTCCGCTCCCTGCTCTGTTTTCCCTCTGTGGCCATCATCCTTTACCTGCTTCCCCCCTTCATCTTTGTCCTTTTTCTTTTCTTTCTTCGGTTTCCCTTAGCATAACTTTATGTGTCTTTCTCCCCTGCCTTGACCCTGTTCATCCCCATCCCATCCCTTCCCTTGGCCCTCCCCCAACCCTTGCTTCCCTTTCTACTCCAGCAGCAAGAAGATAGTCTGGAAAAGGTGATTAAAGATACCGAGTCCCTGTTCAAAACCCGGGAGAAAGAATATCAGGAAACCATTGACCAGATAGAGGTAAGGATGTGAGTGGAAGCTGAAGAGCACAGATTCCCAGTGGGTGGTGAGCAGGATACCAGGCCCCCTTTCCTTTGACGGGGAACAGTGATCACCCAGCTGTTGTGTCTCTGGCTCTAGGAGGGAGGAAGGCAGGCCGATGTGGGTTCACTTCTCAGCTCTGTTACTTCGTTACTGTTCTTCACTTTCAACAAACTTCTTACTCTTTCTGAGCCTATTTCTTTATTTGTAAAGTGGGAATTTTAATACCTCCATAATAGGGTTGTCTGAAATGAGATGATACACCCATGGAGCTTAGGGCAGTGTCTGTCTCACAGTGAGCATAAGCATACCATATTGGTAGTAGTTGTTGTTAGTACTGTTAGTGCTATAGCAAGTCCACTCAGAGGTGGACTTGAACTTGACTGCTTCTTCAGCTCAGCCTTTGAACATGGATGTGCGAGAGAAACACCTATCAGTTGCCTCTCGCATGCCCCCAACTGGGGACCTGGTCTGCAACCCAGGCATGTGCCCTGACCGGGAACCAAATTATTGACCTTTTGGGTTTTGTGGGATGATGCCCAACCCACTGAGCCATGCCAGTTAGGGTGGAATTTCTATTCTTATTCTCTAGCCTTCAGGAACCTTCTAGAGGTGGCAGATGATGCTGGTGTTTTAACTTAAACTGTAGGCTGTTGGGGCCTCAGGAGGGATTTGTGGCACCTAGATGGAGGGAACTGCCTGGGCAGAGAGGTAAGGGGGTTTGGAGGTGGCTCCTGTGAGCCCTTCTGCACCATGTGAGGGCCTCTTCCGTGAGCACTCTGACTTGGGGATAAGAGGCAGAATTCTATAATTCTCAACCTTTCTTCAAGTCCACGTGGCATATTTATGCTTTTACTGGTCCTTAAGCAAAGCCTGGTTTTGTTTTTTACCCAGGAAGACAAATGCTAAGTTTGCAGGCATAGCCAGATTGATGCTACTTGGCTGAGGAGATGGGAAGGGAGAACTAGGACTGATCTTCACTTTCCCAGATAACATATCTCACTGCCTTCTCCCTCCCTCCCTCCCTCCCTCTCTCCCACCTTATCTGATTCTTACTTCCCTCTTTTGAATGGTGGATTTTAGGTTTGATGTTTTTGCTCTGTACCTTCAACCAAGCAGGGGCCTTGGAGTAATGATCTGGGGCTGTATCTCTGCGTGGTTCTTCCCTGGGACCAGAGGCGCTTAGTGTAAAACATGATGTGAGTCCTGGCCGGATAGGCCAAGGTTGTGGGTTCAATCCCCAGTCAGAGCACATAAAAGGAACAACCAATGACTGCATCAATAAGTGGAACAGCAAATTGGTGTTTCTTTCTCCCTCTCGCTTTCTAAAAATCAATAAATAATTTTAAAAAATGATGCTATTATAAAAAAATAAATGAAACATGACATGAAAATAAAGAAGAAAATCCTAAATGGAAACATGCTTTTTAAGATGTTTTGAAGTCATCTGATTCCTCTTCTGTCCCAGTAAAATGACATTAAGAGAACGTTAGGAGGGCCGACAGTGGCTTTGGTTGTGTGTTGCTCCTGGTGATCCATCTGGGCCACTAAGGTCCTTTTATCTTTGTGACTTTTGATTTCTCAGGGTCACTGAGATGAAGGAAAGGATCATATCCCATTATTGGATGGTCAGGCCAAGGCCCAGGAGGGAGGGTGGGAAAGAATTCCTGTTCCTCATCTCCTTTCCTCTATCCATATGTTCCTAGCCTTGCCCCAGCCCTCTGCTCACCCAGCGGGCCTGGAGTTTCAGTGTTGGTTGTTGCTGATACCTCCCAGTGTGTGCTCAGCTCTGCTTGAATTGTGTGAATTAAGGGAGACGTACAAACGTGTAGAAACAGCCGGTGGAATATTCTATTGTGATAGAATATACAGGGGTGGCCAAAAGTAAGTTTATAGTTATGAGAACATGAAACAGAGTTTACTTCTAAATGACTATTATTTTCCACATAAACAACTGTAAATCTACTTTTGCCCACCCACCCCTGTGTTTTCTGATAGGATATATTCTTTCTTGTCCTGCTGAGTGATGGGCTACAGAGCCCAGCGCCCTTCACCCACCACTCCAAGGTGGAGGAGTTGGGGCACAGGCGGCTCTTGGCATCATAGTCCCTTCCTGGACTGAACAGTGGGCACACCCCGTGCCTCAGGCTCCCTGCTGTGGGACCCCTGCTGGAACCCCAGTGCTGGAACTGAGGCTGTCACTCCAGCCAGGCCACCCTTTCTCCCACACCGCTGTCCTGACCATCTCTTTCGTCTGGTGCTGCGACCCACTTCTTTCTCTGAGCGCCTGTCTTCTGTCTGTCCAGCTCAGATTAGTTATGGGTGGCTTCCTTGGTCCAGTTCCACTCCTGGCTAGTTTCCTACCCTTTCTCTTTGCTCTCAGGCAGTTAAACACATCACCACCAAGCAGCTTCATTCTGCCTTTGCTTCTGGTCCCTGTCCTTTGTTCCCAAGACAAAGAGAGGCAGCACATTGTCTCTGGCCCAGATCTTTTACGCCTCTGAACCATTTCTTAGCTCTGCCTCAAAGCCTTTAACTGCAGAATTGGGCCCTGGGAGGAAGACCGTGTTTCCTCGTCTCTGAGCCCCACAGTTTTGCACATGTAACAGTTCTTAAGTTGAGATACATCTTACAACCAGTTGGACATTCAGTATGGCAAGAAGCCGTTCCATTAGTCTCTGAAATGGCTTACAGGTGAGACAGTAAAGTAAGGAGGAGAAAATGGATGGTAAGAGAATTGATCCCCTTCCAGCAGTGCAGACAGGTGTCCTCCTTTATGCTGAGTCTTGTAGATACTTCAGGTCAATTCATTTCCCATCAAGTGCCTGCCATGAACACGTGGAGATGAATGAGGCCTGTGGCCAGCCCTTCCAGGAGGCCCCAATTTAGTGAGGGACGCAGACTGGGTACAGTGTTGCGGGGGAGTGAGGGGTGGGCCATGCCATGTGGGAACCGCAGGCAGTGCATGCACAGATTGTAGCCCTGCTCTCGGAAACGCCATCCTCTCCCTGTTGCCTATGTGCACATTCCTTCCCTCCGTGCTCTCTTTCATCTGTTGAAAGAATGCAGGCCTGGGGCAGATACCTTTGCATTCCTCTGTGGGTGAAGATTGCCAGGAAAGCCAGAAGGACTGATAGCATATTGAGTGCCTTCTGCCTTGATCTGATTTATTTTTAAGTCTGAGCCTTCAGCCATGCTGCCTGGGCCCCCTGCCCAGCAGTGCTCTTGGTATGGTTGCCTCCTGGGGGTCGGGAGCAGGGCCACTGCTGCCTCGACAGCCCTGCCTTGTTCTTGCCACAGCTGGAGCTGGCCACAGCCAAGAATGACATGAACCGGCACCTGCACGAATACATGGAGATGTGCAGCATGAAGCGGGGTCTGGATGTGCAGATGGAGACCTGTCGCCGGCTTATAACCCAGTCTGGAGACCGGTAAGAGCCTCCCCCGAGCATAGGGTGCTGCCCATCTTCCTCCAGGGATGGATGCAGGGAGGGAGCCCACCAGAGCCCCTTGGTGGGCAAGCCCTGAAGACCCTCCAAAGTGCCTCAGTCACATCGGGAGGTGGGGCTGTTGTTAGAGGTCATATGGTATGTGTGTCCTACTTGGATGTCCATTCTTGGCTGAGCAGCTGGAACCTCCCAATGCCACCAACTCCGATGGTTCCTCTGGTTAAAGGCAGCTAAAAGCTGACAGGGAACAGGAGGCGTGTGGAGCAGATTGTTCTCTCAAGTCAGAGCCACCATTTGTGCATTGACTATGCATGTAACACTGCAACAAAAAAGTCACAAATAGACCTGAAGCTGGGGCCTCCCACTCAGTGCACTTGAGCCCAGGTGGCACCTCTCCAGAGACCTCACATATTTCTGAACTCTGAGCCTCCCCAAGTGCTTGGGATAAGGATGGGATTGTCTCCCCATCACTGTGTATGGGGGTTTCCTTCTCTCTGCCCCACTCCCTCCCCCAGCACCCACCCTCACCCCATAGTCCCCTTGCCCTTGCCTGAGGAGTCATTCACCTGCCTGCCAGAGAGTAAGACCAAGGGAGAGGAATGCCTGCCTCATCCAAGGTGACAGACAACTGGTGTTTTTTTCTAGAAAGTCTCCTGCTTTCACTGCAGTTCCGCTTAGCGACCCGCCGCCACCACCAAGCGAGACTGAGGATTCTGATCGTGATGTCTCATCTGATAGCTCCATGAGATAGGGACCTGCCTCTGGTCCCACCGTGGTGGGAACACACCTGGCACCTGGGCAGAGTGGGGGGTTCACAGAAGGGGAGCTTCCTTTGTCCTGCTGTACCAAGCCTGGCTCCTGGGACACGGCTGCTGCTCCTTGCGGCTTCCTTCCTTGGCTTCCCGAGTTCTGGGCTGCCTGGAGCGGGGCTCTCCTGCCCTCATGCATGGGTGTCTGCTACTCCCCATCTTTGAAGTGCTGCCAGTGTCGTCATGGCCCGTAACTTCTCCATTGACTGAGGGATGTGATTGTCACACCCTCCTTCCCCCACTGCGGCCTGGAGCCAGCCCAATGTCTGTTGATTCTGTACTGGTGCTAACTGGCTGGTGTAGCACGTGCAGTGGGAGGGCCCCTTCTGTGTTGCAGGTGGAGGGAAGCAGGACTGGAACCTGCTCTCCCTCTGTTGTCCAAGTGCTCTGGTCACCTGCCTGTGGACGGACAGTAATGATGTGGCTAGGACCTCCCTCCCTTGTGGAAATACCATGCATTGAAGGGGCCTCAGTGCCTTGGTCTAGGTGGCTTCTGGCTCGGAGTGGGTGCAGTATTATGGAGGGAGATTGGAAGCTCTCATCTCTGTCACTGATGAGGGACACAGGAAAAGGTGAAGCTACTTGGGTGTGCACATGGGTGTGTGCACACGTGTGCTCAGGGTCTCCGTTTCTTCAAGGATCAGCTGAAGATGTGCCTCCTCCGTGTCTGTCATACACTGAGACCAACAGGCTGAGTAAAATGGCTGACCTTGCCAACCTCAGAGAAACTGCCTGGGGGTGGGTGTGCCAAGCTGACATGTGAATGGAATTTTTAATAAGAATGAAACTGGCGAGTATTTATTGAACACTGTGTCATGGTTTGAAGCACTTTCTGGCGGTAGCAACACAATCCTGTGAGGTGTGCACTAGTTTGGTCTCCGTTTCATAAACATCAGGTGCAGAGCAAGGCACGGGAAATTAGACTAACTTGTCCCAAGTAAATTCTGGTGGTGGGCACCAAGCCTGTGCTACCCATGAGCCTGTGCGCCTCACCCACTCTTCCTGGATTAAGTGGTGTTTCCTGTGCACTGAATGAAGTGCTAAATCCATGTACAGCCCAACAAGGTGGGCAGGATCATGGCAAGGAAAAGGCCTGGTCCTCTGGTGAAGTACCCATGCTGGACATGTAGCACTTGGAAGCCTTTGGGAAACAGCCAAGCAACATGAATGAATGGTACCTATTTTTCTAAGGTTTTATTTTTAGAGGGGGAGGGGAAAAAGGGGAATTTCAGTTAGTTCCTCACACCTCCAGCCGGGCACCTGGCCCTGCAACCGTCCTGTGGGCACGCACGCTCTGTAAGGGATGCTTCTGGATGTGTCAGCTCCAGGTCTACCCCTGAGGCTATGCCTGGCTGGGATAACAAGGCCTTCTTTACAGATCCCAAGAATGGTTTTACCTTAGTACCAGCTTAGGTTCTTTCCCCTTCACCCTACACCCCAGAATAAGAGAAAGCAAAGAGTTGGCTGGGTACAGTGAACTTTATTGATGGTACATGACAAGGTAGGGCAGCTCCCTAGGCCCCTCCCCTCTTTAGGGGGTCTAGGATGGAAACTAGAGGTCAGGAGATTCTCAGTGTTGGGGGATCGATTTGGGGCAGACACTCCCCAGCAGCTGAGGGCCTCTCTTCCTGTCGCTGGGGCTGGTGGTCCAGGGGCTCT